>PVIW01003011.1:0-187406 GCA_004026585.1 Noctilio leporinus | reverse complement strand
ACTTCAAAAATTTATAGGGAGCCAAAAACGCCCACGAATAGCCACCACAATCTTGAGAAAGAAGAACAAGGTAGGAGGAATCACAATCCCGGACTTCAAACAATACTACAAGGCTACTGTCATCAAAACAGCATGGTACTGGCATAAGAATAGACATATAGATCAATGGAACAGAATAGAGAGCCCAGAAATTAACCCAAGACTCTATGGTCAACTCATATTTGACAAAGGGGGAAGGAACATCCAATGGAGTACAAACAGTCTCTTCAACAAATGGTGTTGGGAGAACTGGACAGCAACATGCAAAAAGATAAAACTAGACCACCAACTTACACCATACACCAAAATAAACTCAAGATGGATAAAGGGTTTAAACATAAGCAGTGCCACCATAAAGGTCCTGGAGAAAAATATAGGCAGTAAACTTTTGGATATCCTACGCAAAAATATGTTTACTGATACTTCACCAAGGGCAAAGGAAATCAAAGAACGAATCAACAAATGGGAATATATAAAATTGAAAAGTTTCTGTTCAGATAAAGAAAATATCAGCAAAATTCAAAGGGAACCAACTGTATGGGAAAACATAATTGCCAATGATACCTCAGACAAGGGTCTGATCTCCAAAATATATAAAGAACTAACACGACTCAACACCAGGGAGACAGACAGCCCAATTAAAAAATGGGCAAAGGACCTGAACAGACAACTCACTGAGGAAGATATACAAAGGGCCCAGAGGCATATGAAAGGATGCTCAATGTTGCTAGTCATCAGAGAGATGCAAATTAAAACTACAATAAGGTACCACCTCACACCTGTCAGAATGGCAATCATCAGCAAATCAACAAACCACAAGTGTTGGCGAGGATGCGGGGCAAAGGGAACCCTCATACACTGTTGGTGGGAATGTAGGCTGGGGCAGCCACTGTGGAAAACAGTATGGGGTTTCCTTAAAAAACTAAAAATGGAACTGCCTTTTGATCCAGCAATTCCACTACTTGGACTATACCCAAAGAATCCTGAAACACCAATTCATAAGAACCTATGCACACCTATGTTCATAGCAGCACTATTTACAATAGCCAAGTGCTGGAAACTGCCTAAGTGCCCATCAGTGGATAATTGGATCAAAAAACTTTGGTACATTTACACAATGGAATTCTATATGGCAGAAAGTAAGAAGGAACTTGTACCCTTTGCAACAAAATGGATGGAACTGGAGAGTATTATGCTTAGTGAAATAAGCCAGTCAGTGAAGGACAACTATCATATGATCTCACCCATTATGGGACAATAATGAGCAAAACTAACAACAAGCAAAACAGAACCAAGTATATGAATACAAGGTATAGACCTTCAGTGGTCAGGGGGAACGGGGTTAGGGGGAGGGGGGAGGCAGAGGCAAAGAAGGGGAGCAGCTTAGACAAGAACCTTGTATAAAGGAACCATGGACATGGACAACAGGTGGGATTGATTTTGGGGGGAATGGGTGGGTGGGGAGGGGGACAGAGGGGAGCGAAAAGTGGATGGATGTAATACAACAACAATAAAATTAAAAAAAATAGCCATATATGACATATCCACAAGCAATGTCATACTCAATGGGCAAAAACTATAAGCATTCTCCTTAACATTAGGAACAAGACAGAGATGTTGGCTTTTACCACACTTATTCAACATAGTACTGGAAGTCCTAGCCAAAGCAATCAGACAAGAAAAATAAATAAAAGACATTAAAATAGGAATGGAAAAAATAAAAGTGCCATTATTTGCAGATGACATGAATTCTGTATTTAGAGAACCCTAAGCTTTTCAGTAAAAAACTACTAGAAGCGATTAATAAATTCAGTAAAGTAACAGGACACAAATTAATATCCAGAAATCAGTTGCATTTTTAAATATTTCACTTATTTTTAGAGAGAGGGGAGGGGAGAGGAGGGAGAAAGAGAAGGAGAGAAACATCAATGTGCGTTAACCCTTTGTGCACCCCTAACCAAGGGGGTTGCACACAACCCAGGCATATGCCCTGACTGGGAATCAAACTGGCAACCCTTTGGTTCTCAGGCTGACACTCAATCCACTGAACCACACTGGCCAGGGCTCAGTTGTATTTTATAAACCAATAACAGACTAACAGAAAGGGAAACTAAGAATACAATCCCATTCACAATTGCTTCAAAAGAAAAAAAATACCTAAGAATGTAAAATGCCTGTACTTGAAAAATTATTAGACATTGAAGAAAGAAATTGAAGAAGATACACATAAGTAAAAGCATATTCCATGTTCATGGGTAGGAAGAATTAAAATCATTAAAATGTCCATACCACCCAAAGCATTCTACAGATTCAGTGCAACTCATACCAAGATACTAATGACATATGCTACAGAAGTAGAACTAATATTCCAAAAATTTATGTGAAACCTCAAAAGACCCTGAATAGCAACATTGATCTTGAGACAGAAGAACAAAGTTGAAAGAATCACACTACCTGTTATCAAACCATACAATGAGACCATAGTAATTAAAAAAAAGTATGATGCTGGCATAAAAACAGGCATAATGATAAATGGAATAGAATAGAGAGCCCAGAAAGAAAACCACAATTTTATAGTTAATTAATATTTGACAAACAAGGCAAAATCATATAATAGGTTACAGGTAGTTTATTCAATAAATGGTACTGAAAAAATTGGATACTTATAAAACATGAGCCTAGACCACTTATGCCACATTCAGGAATAAACTAAAAATAGTTGAAAGACTTAAACGTTAGATGCAACAATTTAAAAAAAAAAAAAAACCTAGAAGAAAACAGAAGCATTAAAATCTTAGACATTTCTTGCAGCAATATTTTTTTCTGATATATTTCCTAAGGCTTTTTTAAAAATTTTATTGTTGTTGTATTACATCCATCCCCTTTTTGCTCCCCTCTGTCCCCCTCCCCACCCACCCATTCTCCCCAAAGTCAATCCCACCTGTTGTCCATGTCCATGGTTCCTTTACACTAGGTTCTTGTCTAAGCTGCTCCCCTTCTTTACCTCTGCCTCCTTAGGCTTTTAACACAAACAAATGTCTTTGTCCCTTAATTTGAAATGAATTTGGTATCTATTTGAATATCAAGAATATCTCCAGTTAGAGTCACATCATTTAAAAGCCCTAAGCTTTATAAAACTCTCTGTAAAAAGTAATTGTTATTTTTATTCCCATTATAAAAACTCAGGTCCAGATACAGGTTTTGAGTGTTCCAAAACTGTTGGCCCTAAAACTGACAACTATCCTTGTCACCAAAATCTCTTGCTCCAGGGTTTGGTAAAGAGCTGAACTGTGTGTTATATAGTGTTGCTCAAAAAAATCACCAAATGAGGTATTGGAGATTTTACAAGATAAAGAACTGTAAAATGGCATTTCAGTACATTTCTGATATTTATGAACATCTTTTCCTTTCAAATATGTAAGAAAATAAAGCATTCATGAATGGAACAAAAAACTTGGTACATTTACACAATGGAATACTACACAGCAGAAAGAAAGAAAGAACTCCTACCTTTTGCGACAACATGGATGAAACTGAAGAGTATTATGCTTAGTGAAATAAGCCCTTCAGTGAAAGACAAATACCATATGATCTCATCCATTATAGGACACTAATGAACAAAACAAACAGGCAAAACAAAACCAGAGACATGAATATAAGGAACAGACCTTCAGTGGGCAGAGGGGGAGGGGAGAGGGAGAGAAGGAGGCAAAGAAGGGGAGCAGTTTAGTGAAGGGACTAGCATAGATGACACATGGACATGGACAACATGTGGGATTGACTATGGGGTGGGGAATGGGATGAATGTAATACAACAATAATATTAAATTTAAAAAAAGAAAAAGAAAATAAAGCATTCACCTGAAAAGCTATAGTTGACTATATAGTAGATGTCAAATAAAAAAGTTTTGCCCCTGATCTTGCATAGACAAAACTTAAAAGGTTACTTTGTCTTCATGCTATTTATCCCCACCTCTCTGTGTCCCTTCCTTCAGTGCCACCCCACACAAGCCATCATATGCCGGTAATTGTTTATATGTAAATAATATCAAACAGATAACTGATTATTTTGAATTTTTTTCAGAAGAGTGTTTCAACCCAAACAGGTAGACAGCATAAATAAATAATGCATACATTATTTTGAACTGAAATTCACCATATGGACAATTACTAAAGAAGTTTCCAACATGGATGATTGTTACAGTTGTTTCTAAGCACAGGGTGTTGTATGTAATTTAATATTTCTGGAAGTGAACTTAAAAAGCTAAAGGGGACAGTGATGAAATGTACTTTGGTTGGTGCTGATGCCTCCCAACGCTAAGTCATCAATCTTGGCTAATTTTAGAAGTTCCAGTCCTACTTTCTAAATTGACTTCTAGGGTATTTCCACCTTCTTATTTCTTTCTCTAGTTTTATATAATCACCATCATTTTCTGTCGTACATGCTTGATACTAGACACTACTCAGCTATAAAACTCCCTATAGATTCCTTCACTCATGAGTTACCTCATAACCCAGCAATCCCTCTTCTGGGCATCTATCCAAAAAGAATTGAAAATATTTATTTGCAAAGGTATATGTATTCCTATGTTCATTGCCCCATTATTCATGGTGGCCAAGACAAGGAGACATCCAAAGTGTCCTTCCATAGGTGATTGGATGGAGAAGATGTGATACATATATACAATGGAATACTCTACTTGCCCATAAGAAAAGATTAAATACTGCCATTTGCAACAACATGGGTGGACCTTGAGAATATTGTGCAAAGCGAAAAAGCTAAGAACTATAATGTGGGATATAAAACTGAAACTCATAGACACAGACAAAAGTAAAGTGGTTGCCAGAGGGAAGGCAATGGCAGGTAGCAAAGGGTAAAGAGGGCCAAATATATGGTGATGGAAGATGAGTTGACTTTAGGTGGTGAGAACACAATGCAACATGCAGATCATATATTGTAGAAATGTGCACTTGAAACCTATATAATCTTATTAACCAATGCCACCCCAATACATTTATAATTGAAAAAACACAAAAAGTAAATGAAAATAAATATCATCTAAAAATAAATAAAAATTTAAAAGTATATATAAGAATCAGTTCTAATATATTTCTTTCTTCCTATTTTTTTAATGATCACCATTATTTTCTGCCACCAAATTCTATATAAGACACTCCTGATCTATAAAAATCCCTTTGAATTCTATCACTACATGAGAGCTAAAATCTATTTCTTCTTTTTCATTTCCAGTGCCTCTCCCTTTATGGAGACCTCTATTACCTTTCATATGCATAATTACAGCTGTCTTCTAAGTGGTCTTCTGGCCTCTAGCCTCTTTATACTTCAAGCTATGCTATAAATTGCTACCAAATCAATGCTACTAAATATTTGCCTAAAGCATGTTTATTCTTTTTTTAAAGTAAAAACCTTCTTTAATTTTTCAACTAAGTGTCTTCTTTCATTTTTTAAAGACTTTGTTTATTATTTTTAGAGAGAGGGGAAAGGAGAGAGGCAGAAAGGGAGAGACACATCAGTGTATGGTTGCCTTTCACCTGCCTCCAGCTACGGACCTGACTAGAGACCTGGCTTGCAACCTGGTTATGTGCTTTGACTGGCAATTACACCAGCGACCTTTGGGTTTGCAGGTCGCCACCAATCTGCTGAGTCACCAGCCAGGGATAGGCTCTTATTTCTCATCAGAGCGTTCAAAACCCTGTATAATACAAATCAACCCTGATTTTTCAGTTTTATCTCCTATTACTCTTTTTTCAGGTTTTTTACTTCAGCTAAATTAAACTATTTGCTGTTTCTTAAACATCCCTCTACCAGTATTATCATCCTTCAATTGACTATTCTGTTTCTCATTTTGTGTCTAAATCCTCTCATCTGTTTAAAGTTCAGATCAAATGGTACTATGTTCATATTATCCTTTTATACCCTGAAATAAGTTATCTTGCTTCTGAATTTCCAGAATACTTCTGTATACTTGCTTTAAACTGTCTTATGCAATATTGATATTGCATTTGTCATTGTGTTATTTTCTTAATTAACTTATTTTATGCTATTAGAATGTAATCTCCTTGAAGGAAACAAAAGAATTCTTACATATGTAGGTATATTTCATAGCAGAAACGGATATTTTTTATATTTAAGAAAAATTATATTTTAATTTCTAGGAAATGAAAAAATCATTGAGTAGCTTATATTGTTGATGTTATTTAATGCATTTGATGCATTAATTGATATCAACTTCAAAAAAGATCATGAGAATGTTTTAACCTACCAAAATATTACTTTTACTTACTCTGTCTCTTATTTTGCTTTTCTGTCCTACTATAAAACAATGCCAATATCTTTTCCATATTACTTGGTTGATTTGCTGTGAAACATTTATCCAATAGAAGAGATTGTTTGAACAGCAAAAATTATTCCTGATGCAAAATTTTCCTTTTCTTAAAAAATATTTATCTTTTTGTTACACTGTAAAGTGAGTGAAGAACATAAACTTAATTTCTGCTTTCAATTTATGTAGTGCTCCATTTACCATTCAGAGCATCATGTGATATGTCACTATAGCAAGACTTTACCATCATAACTTATTTCAATAATAAAGAAACAGGGATTTCTTGACCTTCCAGATAAGATAAAACTTTTATTTAAGATATTTGTTTCCTATGAGTGTGTACTTCATAAGATTTTTGTAATCATTCTTGTATTTCAATAAAAGGGGGGAAATCTCACTTTATAACTTTAATTTTGCATCACATTTGGCATATTGGACAGTGAAATCAATCTAATCCCTCTCATTTTGTAGGTGCTTCATCTTCAGGGCCTGTTTATATTTCAATGTAATGTGACAGCAGTAAAAAAGTAGCCACATGTAAAAAATCTAAGTCGCATTGTCAACTAAAATGTTTGAGTTAAATCTGCAAGAAAGAAAAGAAAAAGGAAGGAAAGTAAAGGAAAAAATTTCATCCTAAAACAAGCAGAATTTTGCAGGTTAATATTTTAAAGAAATCAACTAGTGTAAATATTAATTTATCCAAAGCACAGTTTTATTTTTAATTTAAATCACTCAGAAACTCAGCGCACTGTGTTTATAATAGGAAAACAGTGGATAGGCTTGCCCTTCACTGGAGGGCATGTCATATAGTCCTCGCCTTCTCGCAGAACCATCAGGCTGGCAGTAGTGACAGATGAACAGCTTACCATTAATTTCCCCTCTTTCATGCCTTCAATCCAAATGGTGCATATTCTCCACGGGGAGGCATCAAGGTCTTTGCCTTTATTTCTCTTGCTAACTCACACTGACTTATAAATCAAATGCAGATAAGAAGAGAGGGCAAATATCAATCTTGATTTTTTTTTTCCTGGCCCTTGCCCACTGGCACACTACTGAGCTTTGACTGAAAGGTTTTTCAAATTGTCCTGTGATTCATAGGTTAGGGAGTTCTCAGTGAGGACAAAACAACAAAGAAAATCTGAAAGCAAGGGAGAGAATTTGTATATCTTGGCTTATAAATTATAAGCTTTGTGATTGCAGTGTTGGAAAGGATGAGTTACCTAAAATACGGTTCTAGGATGTTATTTTCTTGCTGAAAAAAATCTAGAATATAAAGCCCTCACACTCTTTTAGCATGGCTAGGAGAGCAGCAATCTTTAAAATGTTTCTTTAGTCTTATTTCCCCCTTTTACTGCAAGGAGTTAGTTTTTTAATGAAACTTAAAAGAATTATTCAAAAGCAGACCCTTTGTCACGATTGATTTACTTTCCTGAATTGGTATATTTACATCATGAGTGAAGTGTTTTGTAGGGTATATTTGAAGTGTGGGATATACCTAGGTTTTAGCTCATGACTGTTAATATTTTATGATTTTCAAAGTGTGCATGGTACCTCGTCCATGGTGAATGCTTAATAAATATTACATTTTTCAGAAACTGAAATATCTACAATTCTAGTTTGATTTTTACAGCTGGTAGTGATTTCATACTAATACTTAGGATGGTTTAACATGTGGGGTTTTTTTCTGTTGAAGATATAACCTGCTTCCTTTGAAGGAAAGATACTTACAGCTTTGTTATACATATATGGAGGACGTTTTGACTGAAGAAAGTGAATGAAAATTATAATGAATTATAACAAATTAATCATGTACTAAAAGTAAATTCTAATTTGGTAGGTGATGCAGTATTATTTTAAGCTCTCAAAAGCTGATAGAATTCTTGACAAATTATAATATTGTTTTCTTGCAAAGCATAAAGTGTTAACGCTGTTAAGTGACTGTAAATGTTGATGTCCAAGGCTGCCGGCTGGCTTTTTGTAGGTGACATATCTAGAAATTCAGAACTATTTCATTTTCTATTTCTCTTTTATAAGGCTGCAGGCACCATCTATAAATTACAACTGATGACAAAAGTGGAAGCTAACAGTGGCAAAATTAGGCCCAAAGGCAAAATAATTATATATACAGCCTTCAGCAGTAAGGGAGAGAGCCATCAATCAGCCCCCAATTATTCACTAGTTAATCAGCTCTGCCCTTCCTTTATTGAAGGGTTACAGTGTAATTAAGTTGGCAGCATCCTTTTAATTCATCAAACATACAACACATGGCAGTGTTTGCTGCAGTTGGGGGACAGCACCTTTGTGAGTTTGACCCCTAGCACTGCTGCTGTAGATGAGAAAAACTTCTGAGGTAAGAGAGAATATTTATGTGACAGACAGCACAGCTCTGGGATAGTGGTGTCTTCATATACACACCTGAGCTTAAAACGACTAAGAGGACAGGACAGTTCTGAGCACATTCAAATCCATAACAATGACTTTAAATATTCAAATTAATGTGCATGACTGTGTATGTATGTATGTGTAAATGGCACATATTATTAAAGATGTAAAAATAAAGAGATATGGCTGATTTCAGACACAAATAAGCACTGACACCTCCCAAATACAAGCTTCGGGAAAATAACCCCTTCTTCTGATGAGACTACCATTATATATTCCTTTTTGGAGGGAAATTCTGTAAACCTTCACTTAGAGCTAGTTTATATAGCTGTATCAGAAAATTAGACAAATGGCCTTATGTTCACAATTCTAGGTGTTTTATTTTGTTTTCATTTTTGTTTCTGAAAATGGTTTTACTATGTTTACCCAATTTGTATCAAAGTAAATTTGGTCTGTTCAAAACTCCTCCTTATTGAAAATGTTCTAAAAAGTCTGACAACAATCCCTAATGAGTATGAGAGTCACACTATTGCTATCCACATGGAGCCTCCTCCTTTGAGGACTGTAATGAGAATGATATTTGGGTATTTAAGGTGTGATGTGTGGTTTTCAGTTACTAGAGTTTTCAATTATTTTCTCATCTGGCTCAAAAGCTGTAACTGAACATCATTTATAAAGATAAATTCATAAATATTTTATTTTGTGCCATTTTCTAAAATCTGTCTAAATAGTTACATCTCATTTACAACTTGGAACTCAACAATATTGTCTATTATGAGCAATTCAATGTGAAAAGATGCAAAGATCTATCAGAAAACAGACGTGTTTTCTAGGGTGGTTAACCTTACTAAGTACCCATAGAACACACACTCTCACACACAATGTGTAAATACTGGAACCAATGGTGCAACAGTTAAACTAAACAGCTTAAATCATGCATCAAACACCATGCAAGAAATATGAAAATTTGAGGGTTTTGAAATCAATGTTACATTGTTTTAAAGATTGTCTTTTATGTCCTCAATTTCTTTTACATTGATTGATTGATTGATTGATTGATTGATTTTCTCTTTATCATAGAGTTTTAAAAATTGAATTTATTGGGGTTACACTGATTAATAAAATTATGCATGTTTTAAGTGCACAACTTTGTATCAGCTATATATTTCATCCTGTGTTCACCACCCAAAGTTAATTTTCCTTCATTCAGCATTTTTCTCCCTTTTCCCCTCCACTGCTCCCTTTCCTGCAGGCAACCTTACAGGCTGTTGTTTTTTTCTGTTTTTTTTTTTTTTTTTTTTTTTTTTTTTTTTTTTTTTTTTTTTTTTTTTTTTTTTTTTTTTTTTTTTTTTTTTTTTTTTTGCTTAATCCCCTCACTTTCCTCAACCAACCCTCCAATCCCCATCCCCTCTGACAGCTGTCAGTCTGTTCTTTGTATCTATGAGTCTGTTTCTATTTTGTTAGTTTATTTTGTTCATTATTTTTCACATATACATGAAATCATATGGGATTTGTTGCTCTCTGACTGGTTAATTTGGGATTTGTTATTTGACTGTCCATGTGTTCTTTTATTAACTCTGTTCTAAAAAAATGTGAAGGCAAGAATGTTTGGGATGCCTTCTTCCCTCCTGTAGGTCTTAGAATGATAGTGTGCACATAAGAGGGGAGCTAAAAGTCTTCATTGAATGAATGAATGAATGAATGAATGAAGACAATGCATGTGAAACCTGGTTCAGTAGCTACTACTAATACTAGAAGTATTCCCTGAGATTGAAAGTCAGTTATATTGCTGAATTGCATAATTAAAATAAATTTCAAATATTTACAAAAGTAATCATGAAGAAGAGATAAAAGAGAAAGCCCAACATTTCTTCCTGTCCAAAAGATGTGACTTTTTTTAGAAACTTTTTTTCAAGATTTTATTTGTTATTTTTTGAGGGGGAAGGGAGAGAGGCAGAGAGGAAGAGAGACAACAATGTATGGTTGTCTTTCATCTGCCTCCAGCTAAGGACCTGGCTGGAGACCTGGCTTGCAACCTGGTTATATGCCTTGGCTGGGACTCAAACTAGCAACCTTTGTGTTCGCAGCCCAGCACCTTATCCACTGTACCACCAGCCAGGGCTTAAGATGTGACATTTTTATTCCAAAATTTAAAATAATAGTAAATGTTTAATTCCTCAATATAACGAAGGTTTTGTCATTCATGAATTTGATTTAATCAAAATTTGCCTACCTGACCAATATGATTTCTATTGTTCTAGGTTTTTACCTACTAATTTAGTGGATTTCTTTTATGATATTTCATACATATACAGATTAAACTTATAGTACCTGATTTTTATTTCCCTGAAATAAAGAGATCCTATGTAGTTCTTATTCACATTATTTAATTCTTTCTCATGTCTTTTCTTTCTCTTACATCCTTCCTGTACATCCAGTTTCCTTTCATAATTCATTTTATTTTCTTCTGAATAAAGATTTATACAATAAGCATTAAAGAACCATTTACTTTTGGTAATAAAAAAAATCAGTATGTCCTTATACTTTAATGGGTAACCATCCCCTTGATATTTTTCTAAGTCTTAATAAAAAACACTACCTACTTGTTCCTGTGTAAATTGGAATAAGCAGACTTAAGTTCTTTTTTTTTTTTCATAGAGCAGTCTGTATTGAAGGGACACAGTTGAAGTAGAACAAGGCATATCTTTGCTTTTTGTTTACTCTTATAAGCAAATCCAGCCCATGTTTTAAATGAAGTTAGCAAGATGAAAGAATCCCTTATAAAGTGACATTAATGGGGACATGGCCTGACGTATTTTTCAAAACATAATAGATTATTCATCAATTTAAACACCTTTGTAATATTGGTCCCTTTAATCCAAAAGAAGCTCCAGAACACCCTCCTAACCATAACCATCTTCTATCCCTCAAATTCAGTTTTCTATTTTATACAATGCTCAAATTACACTCAAAATATTACTTGCTCTGCATGGGAAAGTAAACAGCAGAGATAATTTTTCCAAAATGAAATGGAATGATAATGGCTCATGCTTTGCTAGGGGTGAAACAGGTAGTGATGTCAGAGAAGCAAAGGAACATATGTGGTATTGCTTGGGACAGATTTATACGGGAAGAACTGAGGAAAGAATTATATTCAGACTGCTTTCTTTCAGCTAAGAGAGAGCAGAAAGTTGTACACTTTTATAGTGAAATTGGTAACATCCTGATAGACAATCCGATTTATTCAGAGGCAACATTTATATTCTCTTTGGAGGGTTAAATTTACAGTTAGGATTCCCTTTTTGTTAGATTACCTCACAATGTATGGTTTAATATTGGCTTAAGATAAAAAGGTTTTTGACTGCTTTTAGCCAAAAGCCCAATAACTTGGCTTACTACAAGATGTTTGTGGAATGAAAGAATGAAGTTTGGAAAATAACAACAACAACAAAAAAAATGTGATAGCCCTTGGAGAATGTTAGTGTGTACGTAATCTTGTTTTCTTATTAGAAGTATAGTAGATCCCCTATTTAATCCAACTGTTTTTAAAGATTTAGACATACTGTGAGTCACATCTCACCCCTAAATCTAACAACTCTTAGGAGTCAAAGCCTGAAAGAGCAGGTGAGGGTGTAAGGTGGGTGGTCATTTTGCCTTTCAGTACCAGAGTTATTATAAAGGAGTCTCCCTATTTTTCTTTTTCTCATTTTGCTTGCTAAAAAGAGGAAAATGGTATATATCTATCCTCTCACAGAAAAACTACTTGTTACAGCATCACTTTTTATAAAATACATATATTGTACAGGTTTCCCTTCATCTGAGACTCTAGGATGCAAGAGGTCTTAGAAGGGGCAGACCTATATTTCGCATGTCCTTAAAGGAAGACGAAAATACACTGCATTACTCACTTCAGTTAATAGGTTGGAGTCCAGCTCCTTAAGAATGTGGATGATACTGTCTGTAAAATGTGAGTATTAAATATAATAATCATAGCACTCATACAATTCTATTCTAAAACTCATTTAATTCACAAAATAATCCCATGAGACAGAGAAGTTAAATAATTTACTCAAGTTTTCACAGTTATTATGTGGAAGAGTGAGAACTTAAAACCATCAAATAAGCTCCATAATTACTTTTAACCTTTACACTGCTAACCACTGAGATCTACTGAATTTTGAGGGTCTAGATCTAGATGACTTAGAATAAATGTTTATTTCTTCGATTCATGATTTAAAATACATTTTGGAAGTTTCTTTAATTATAGCATCAAAATAAAACAATGCTATAACCTTAGAACTTATACAGCAGCATGATTTTAACAAAACATAGATTGTATAAAGAAGCTGTTGTTATAGAGGTAAAACATTATGAAAATTCCTGTGTACTATTTGGGCTAATTAGCTAACCCTCTGCATAATCTTTACAAATTCTATGTCAGTAAGCTTTACTCTTTAAAAACTCCATCTCTTCACTGTACAAATAAGGAAAAATTTTCCATTTTATGTACTATTTTAGCATAATGGAGGTTAACATCAAGTATTCAAAAATTTAATTACTTCACTTGTACACAAAATATTAAATAGTAATCAGTATGAAAAAATTCTAGAGACAGGTGAAAGGCAACCATACATGGATGTTTCTCTCCCTCTTTGCCTCTCTGCCTTCCCCTCTCTCTGAAAAATAATAAATAAAATATTTTAAAAAGTTCTAAAGATTTTTTTGAGATAGAGTGAAGAAGGAGGGAGGGAGGGAGAGAGAAATATCGATGTTTTAGAGATAGCTCAATTGGTTGCCTTTTGAACACCCCCAACTGGGGACCTGGCCTGTAACCCAGGCATGTGCCCTGACTGGGAATCAAACTGGAGACCTTTTGGTTCATAAGCAGGCACTCACTCAATCCACTAGGTTACATCAGCCAGGGCTAAAATTTTTATCACTAGAAAAATATGATCATTTTAGTCAGTATATAATTTTATAGTATTTGTTTAGCATTTAAGTACTTCAGCTAATGAGCTAATTTGTATGAAAATATTTTGTCAATAGCAAATATTATAGTATTATTTCTCAGATGAAATTAGACTTTATTTTTATTTAATAAATTTCTTACTATTAAAATATCACTTACCATACAATTTTCTTAATCTAACAGTATAGCAGAATGAAGTATTCAAATATCAGTTTTGCAGATGTTAAAGTGCCTCTTGGGATGAGTAAATTATCCCACGTTACCGTAAGTTGCAATTGATGGGACACAAAGTCAATCCTCGAAAACATATGTCTCTTGTGCATCATTCCACACTTGCTATTTAATTTCCTATAACACTTATTTCTTCAACCTGTTATTCCCTTCATCAGGTTTATTATTCTTAATTGATCCTCATGTTTTTTTTCTGTTTTAGTCAAAGATATCATATACTTGACATCTATAGGGAAGAAAATGACAGCTGTTTGCTTGATATGATAATTTCTAAAAGTTTTCTAATTATGAGATTTTTATCATTTGAAATCAAGTTTCCATTTTAATTATGTCCTTTTATCACCCATGCTTCATACTCTGTAGCATTCATCCAGGCCCTAAACCTCAGTTATTGCTGATTCAGATTTTTATTTTCTTTAATCTCTCATATCTAACCATTCATTTAATAAATAAGTATCAAGAGACTTCTATATATAAGGCCTTGTTCTACGCACTGGAAAACATTAAAGGCTATATCCATTATAATATTTGATTCCTTAACTTCATATTGTTTATAATTTAATTATACAGATAAGTAATATCTTAAACCTCTAAATATAGAGGTAATTTGAGGATGCTGATCATGCTTTTTTAAAAAATATTTTATTCATTATTTTTAGAGAGGGGAGAAGGGAGGGAGGGAGAAAGGGAGAGAATATCAATGTATGGTTGCCTTTCATGTGCCTCCAGCTGGGGACCTGGCTGGAGACTTGTCCTGCAGTCTGGGTATCTGCCCTGACTGGAAATCAAACCAGCGACCCTTGAGTTCTCAGGCCAGTGCTCAGTCCACTGAGCCACACTGGCCAAGGCCCTGATCATGCTATATATCTTTCACAGATGTTATAATTACATCTGTCACTTAATATGTGCTTATACCTTATGTATCACTTGTGGGAATATCAAATAAGCTAGCTATTATGGAAAACATTTTGGCAGTCTCTCAAGAATTAAACATCAAACTACTATATGAGCCAATTTCACTTTTAAGTATAAACCCAAAAGAAATGAAAAGTAATCATGAAATGAAAACCCATGTATGAATGCTCATAATAATTCTAATCACAATAACCAAAATGTGGAAACAATCAAAATGACCATCAACTTATAAATGGTTTAATTAATGTGGTAGGTATATCCATACAATGGAATATTATTCAGGAAGAAAAGTACTGATAGGTGATACAATATAAATGAGCCTTAAAAACATAATGCTAACTGTAAGGATTAAGACACAAAACAAAACATATTTTATAATTTTATATATACAAAA
This sequence comes from Noctilio leporinus, assembly GCA_004026585.1. Taxonomy (NCBI): domain Eukaryota; kingdom Metazoa; phylum Chordata; class Mammalia; order Chiroptera; family Noctilionidae; genus Noctilio; species Noctilio leporinus. Next base: position 172,132 of record PVIW01003011.1, on the reverse strand, counting down.
TATTGAGAATACTTAAATCCATAATGACAGAAATGGATTAGTGGTTGCAGAGCTGAGGAAAAAGAAAAAATATTGATTGATTAATGGGATTTCCTTTTGGGACGATAAAAATTCCTCAAACTAATTAGTGGTAGTAGTGGAACACCATGGAGAATTTAATCACAATGTTACATGGCAGAGTGAATATATTTAATCAAGAGAATAGCTCTTATACTGCTACTTCTCCCACAAAGGAAAGTGAGAATATGATTGTGAGTGCCTCACTTTCCTAGCTATGCAGGATATTGCCAGAGGGGTCTCCTTTTTTCTTGTCTCACCCAGAATACTAGGGCAAGGAATCAAAAGAAAAAAAATAAATAAATGGGACTACAACAAACCAAAATGTTTTTGCAACTCAACAACAACAGTAAAAAACATACAATTCAATTCAAAAGTCAGCTGAGGACCTTAATAAACAATTCTCCAAAGAGGACATATAGATGACCAATAAACATATGAAAAGTTGCTCAATGGTTCAACATTGCTAATCATGAGAAGTGCAAATTAAAACCAAGATGAGACATCACATCTCACCTGTCTGAATGGCTATCATCAATAAATCAACAATACAAGTGCTGGTGAGGATGTGGAGAAAGGGAACCCTAGTGCACCATTTGTAGGAATGAAGACTGGTGTACTCATTGTGGAAAATGGTATGACATTTTGTCAAAAATGAAAAATGGAGCTGCCTTATGACCCAGCAATTCCATTTTTGGGAATGCATCTGAAGAAACTGGAAACACTATCTGGAAAGAATATATGCACCCCATATTCATTGCAGCATTATTTACAATAACCAAGATTTAGAAGCAGCCCAAGTGTCCATCAATAGATGAGTGGATGAAAATGCTGTGGTACATTTACACAATAGAATGCTACCCTGTTGTAAAAAAGAAGGAACTCTTACCCTTTGCAACAGCATAGATGGACCTGGAAAGTGTTATGCTAAGTGAAATAAAGCAGCCGGAAAAAGACAAGTACCATATGATCTCACTTATATATAGAAACTAATAAATTTATAAAAATAAGGAAAATAGAAGCAAACTCATAGATACAGAGAACAGACTGACAGCTGTCACAAAGGAGGGTTGTCAGTAGTCAGTGTAAAAATGTGGGAGGGATTAAGCCGCACAGATGGGTAGTGACAGAACAGCCATAAAGATGTGGACTACAGGATAAAGAATACAGTCAATAATGTTCAGACTGGGTATGGGGCCAGGTGGGTGCTTGGGGGCAGTTGTGGATCACTCTATGGAGTGAATGTTTTCCAGCCACTTTACTGTACATCTGAAACTGGTGTGGAATGATATTGAATCTGAACAGTGGTTGAAAATTTTTTTTCTACAAAAAAATTAGTGCAAAAATAAGAAGTGGTACATGCATACAATGAAATATCACTTGGCCATAACATGAATAAAATTTTACAATTAATTACAACATGGATGGGCCTAGTGGGTCTTACACTAAATGAATTAAGTCACGCAGAGAATGACAAACATATGATATTACTTCTTTGCAAAATATAAAGATAAAAATAAATAAACAAACAAAACAGAAAGATACAGAGATCAAACTTACAGTTACCAGAGGGGAGATGGGTTTTCTGGCTGAGTGAAAAGGTGAAGGGAATAAGAAGTGCAAAATGGTAGTCACAAAATAGTCACAGAGATGTAAAGTACAGAATAAAAATATGATCAGTAATATTGTAATAACTGTGTATGGTGCAAAGTGGGCACTAGACTTACTCAGGGATCACTTCATAAATTATATGAGTGTCTAATTACTATGCTGTATATCTGAAACTAATATAAAATAATTTGTATCAACTTGTTAAAAATAAAGTATTAAAAAACATGAACTTAAAATATAATTAGAAGAGTTGATGTCTAAAGATGGAGGCTTAATAAAATGATTATCATAGATGAAAAATAAAATAATCCAAGTTTATACATAAGGGATTATGACTTCAACATATTTGGGGGAGGTGGAACAATTCAACCTATAACAGTGCCATAGTAAAAATAAAGAATTTTTGAAAGAGAAGTATTGAGAAATAAATTTCAGCTATACTTTAGGGCCTCAGTAAGTCACTTATATTCTGTAACTTCATTTCCTTATGTGTGAGGTGAAGATAAAAATATTTACCTCATCCTGTTTTTTGAAGATCAATGCTAGTGAACACAAAAAAATATGGTATATAGTGGGAGATTCAAAAATGATATTTTTAATCACTCATCAACTGATGGGCATTTAAGCTGTGGGGTAAAAAGCTGTAGTACATTTACACAATAGAGTACTATGCAGTAGTAAAAAAAGAAAGAATTTCTACCTTTTTGCAATAGTATGGATTAATCTGGAGATCATTATGTGAAGTGAAAAGACAACTGTCATGTGATATCACTGATATGTGGTATCTAATGAACACAATAAATAACAAACAAAATGGAAACACAACATACGTACATGGAACACACTGACAGTTGCCAGAGGAGAGGAGAGGACTGAGGGAAAGATGGAGGAGGTATTAACTGAAAAACATTTATTCATGACCCATGGACATAGACAATGATGTGGGGATTGACTAAGGAAGGGGAGGAGGTGGGGCTGGGTGGAGGTGGCCAGAGGGAGAGAGAGAAGGGGCAACTGTAATAGCATGAACAATAAAAAAGATATTTTTATTTAAAATTTCCTTGTCATATAAGTAGTAGGCCAGCTTAGTAGAATTAGTGCAATCTCGTATTAAATGACACATATAATTTCTGGGTTATTTATTATATTGTTCTAATGGTTGCTGACATCATTTATGTTCAATGACTCTACAAGATTATATTGTAAAAGGCACCTTATCACATAGCAGAAGAAAATAGTACTACTTGTGTTTTGACATCACAGACTCGCTAACTTGAAAAAGTTCAGGAACTGCCAAGAGTATCCCCCATTAATATAATGGCTGCTTGGATACAAATTTGCAGTTGAATCAATAATTTAGCAGGAATTTATGTAAAATTTCATTTTCAGACAGGACTTCTTTGGCTAAACCTTTGACAAACATCAAAATGTAAATGGCTTGTTCTGTCTTTGTAACATTATGTACATCTTATGTACAAAATTGATTTAAATTTGCTTGGTCTAGGCAACAACATGTGACTAATTTAAGTTTGTTGCTCTCAATTGCCATTTCCATGGGGTGTGGAGGGGGGGCAGGTGCTGCTATTACAAATGTGGAAGTAATGCAGATCTGAAGAACTATACTTGATAGCAAACCACATGGAGCTTGTGCCTGGAGCATAGACTGCTGTCAGCTCTTCAAAATGTCAACTTGTTACAATTTCCAGAGACTCACAGTGCAGATGTGTCAGGCAGAATTTGGCCCACCATGTTTGGAGTAAATACACTAATCCAACCTAATATCCAAAGGGCTATTGCTAAATCTAGGTGATTAGAAATTTGCACCACTCTTTCATCATTCTGGGCCCCAGATGGCCTTAAATGGGCATAAGGCATAATGAGATCTGGGAAGACATAATTGTATTCTTAGTTCAAAATTCACAGTCCAGTCTTCTTTTTTGGACTAGAAGGGATGATTTCCTTGAAGTGCTAATATTCACTTTTGATTGATTCTGCAGACTGCTTTTAAAGTTCACAGATTTTCTTTTATTATTTTATTTTATTTTATGGAAATACAGTTTTTATTTATTTTATTTTATTTTTATTTTATTTTCCAATTACCATTTATCTCCCTTATGCCCTCTTGGAATACAATATTTATTTTAAATATAAACAGGATTATTAATAGCCAGAAGCCTGCAACAAAGATACCTATTCATATGGCAATTCACTCCAGCTACTGAAGTAAAAATAATGTCTACTTTTCCCTCAATTTATATTTACAGCTTTAGAAAAGTATTTTAGCAATGGAAAAACTATGAACTATATCATAATGGCCAATGAGTGTTGTCAATGCATCTTTAAACTGACAGTTTTATACATAACTCTTTTGAATCCAGAATGTCGTAAGAAAGCAAAATAAAGCAAAGTTTGAAATGTGTGCTTGTTTAATACCCTTTCAACCATCTCTAGCTGAGAATACAGGTGGCCGAGCACAAGAGTTCCTGCCAATTTCTAAAGTTACACTTTTATCCACTAAACAAGCATCCTGATCCGGGTTACCAAACAGGGCACTCAACAGGAGCCTCTGAGCATGCATATTAAATGTCACTTATGCCTCTGCCTGGGCCATCCACATTAAGGAATGCTTGATCTCAGTCTGTTTCACCCTTTTCCTGCACTCCGTGGCTTTGGGTAATGAACTTTCCCCAGAGACATTTCTCAGAAAGGATCTTCACGTAGAAAAGTTGATGCACATGCTTCTATTTTAAAAACCACATGTTCAGCACATTTTTCTTTTGTGAAATGGAATATGGTTTAAGTTTGTTTCAATCAAAAAGAGAGTTTGGCTGGAAAGACTTATGTCAAAGTGCAAAAGGTTTTATACACATTGAAGGTTTTTTCCTTCTTCTTCCTCTTATAACTGAAGAGGAGAAAATAATAAAAACTCTTTGCCATAACAGCAGTTGATTTTTTACATATGGATGAATTTATAAGGCAGCTTGTTATGAAAACACCATCCTTTTTATTTATTTTGGATTCAGCTGATTTATTGTAAGAGTCACATCAAGAAAAGCAGCTCTTGCCTCTACAATGAAATTTAATATGTATTCACAGTAAATACTCTCAATGTCTGAATTTAATGGATCATATTAAAGACCAATTCTTAGAGTAACTGCTATTATATCAACATGGTACCTAAAACATTTTACTTTAATAAATACTTACTCTAATTCAGTACTCACATTCAATAAAATGTGCATTTGAATATGGAAAGTCCCTAACCTACACAATGAATTGTAAGATTAAAATTTAATTGCTTATTTCTAAATCATATTATTATATAATAGGCAATAGCAACATAAAGAATTCTTGTACCTGACATTGTTTTGTAATGTCTGAGTTACTCAGTGTCAGTTTAAGGGTAAAATTTTTGGAGGTTGATGCCTTAAGAAAAGGAGGTGATTTTGAATCTTTAGATTCAAGAATCCAAATAATTTCCATTCATAAGTATACTTGATGAATTTTTAATTTTATTTTTCCAAGGTTTAAGAACTCATATTTAAAGTCACATCACAATAATTTGTCTACAGAACACGTGTTAAATAAAATCAACCAAGATTTATTATGTATTCAACTTATTCAAGGCATAAAGTGGAACCTGTCAAAGTTACAAAAGAAAGGGGCATCATCCTCATTCTCATGGACTTTGCTTTACAATCTAGTTAAGAAAATAAGACAAATATACCTAAGTTAAAAAACAGAAAATGATAATTTATAAGACTTCCATGTACAAGTGTCCAAGTTTTATAATTACTAATAACACTATTGTTCTTTACTAGTTATTTAGAAAATGTTTACTGCATACTTATCCTCCAGAATCTGTGCCAAGAACTTTCCTTGGGAATGTTGAATTCATGCTATGCCTCCTCCATGGGCTACTAGTAAAGAGTCAATGAGATGATATGCTTAGTTAGTAATATTCTCTAATATCTGCCACCCAGCTGATTCCATATAGATGTAATGAATGAGTAACAAGGTACTGAATGGGAAGATTTAGACTAGGTTTACAATTTATTATCCACAACTGATTTATAAGTGAAAGTTGTACTTCACAAACATCTTTTAAAAAATTCTTACCAAAAGATATGTTTTTATTGATATTACATGAAAGAAGGAGAGAGAGAGATGGATTGATGTAAGATCAGGTATGTGCACTGACCAGGGATCAAACCCTTAACCTTTTGGGGTTAGGGACAACACTCCAATTATTTAAGCCACCCAGCCACCACTATAACCAATTCTTAATTTTGCTGAGTTTTGTATTATTTTCCTGTTATCCCTTTTGTTTATATCTTGTCTCATATCTGTTATTTTCTTCCTTCTACTAACTTTGAAATTAGTTTGTTCTTCTTTTCCTAGTTTCTTCACGTGTACATCTAGATTTATTATTTTCTTTTTAAAGATAAATGTTTACCTCTATAAACTTGCCTCTTAGTACTCCTTTTAATACTTCCCAGAAGTTTAGGTATGATCTGAGTTGATTTGTTTTAGTCTCCATGTGTTTTCTAATTAATTTTTTTAATTTCACTTTTGATCCATTATTTTTTCAAGAGTGTAGTGTTTAATTATTAAATATTTGTGAATTTACAAGGTTTTACTTCTGCTATTGATTCCTAGTTCATTTCCATTGTGGTTAGGAAAGATACCTAGTGTGATTTCAGTTTTCTTTACCCATCACTGCATATGCAACTAATAAAAATAATAATAACAAAATAATTTAAGTCTTAATGGTTGATCCACAATTCCACGCATAAGTGTGGCCCAGAGAAGAAACGCAACTTTGCAGCAGTTTCTAAGTATGTTGCTTTGCCCATGAAAGTGAGTGTTTTGTAAAATTCTATATCCAGCATAATTTTTAAAAATACAGTTAAAAGAGAGACGTTTTAAAAAAAAAGGTTTTATTCAGCCCTGGCTGGTAGCACAGTGGATAAGGTGCCGGCCTGCGAACCCAAAGGTCGCAGGTTCGATTCCCCAGCCAGGGCACATAACCAGGTTGCAGACCAGGTCTCCAGTCAGGTCTGTGGCTGGAGGCAGGTGAAAAGCAACCATACATTGATTTCTCTCTCCCTCTCTGCCTCTCTCCCTTCCCCTCTTTCTAAAAATAATGAAATAAAATATTAAAAAAAAAAAAAGGTTTTATTCATTATTTTTAGAACGAAGGGCAGGAAGTAAGGAAGAAAGGGAGAAAAACATGAATGTATGGTTGCCTTTCACCTGCCTCCAGCTACGTACCTGGCTGGAGACCTGGCTTGCAACCTGGTTATGTGTCCTGGCTGGGAATCGAACCAGCGACCTTTGGGTTCACAGGCTGGCGCCTATCCACTGCATCACCAGTCAGGGAAAAAGAGAGACATTTTAAGGCAAAAATTATCAATCTATTGTGCACAGGCCTACACTACCTAAAAATTAAAGAAAGCTTTTCAACTCTAAAAAAATGATTTTCCATTGAAGCAGGGAATATGAGGAAGGAATGAAGACTACTGAAAGAATAAATAATAATTAAATATAAATTGAGCATCATGGTGGCATAAGACTTTCTTTTCCCCCACCTTTAACAATGAATTAAGCATCCATCAACAAACAAAAGGGCCTCTTTAGGAGTTTTGAGTCTAGCACCACCTGTGCATCCCATAATAGGTAGACAGATTTCAGTAAGTGTTATAGAAACAGCAGGTGCCAGTAAAGCTGCCACAACGCCTCTTGGTGGTAGGCAGGGAAAAACCTGGAGAGCGCTGACTCAGGCAGACACCCACAGATTAGAAAGAATTTGAAAAAGTCCAGTTTCACTGTGGGGAAATTTCAACATGCCATTAGAAGAAGAACAACAACAAGAGCCAACAACAAAATACAGTGTGAATGTAACATATTTGATAGGGTAAAAGGAACTTAGCAAATTCTTCTCTTCTGCAAGGTGACTGAAAGCAGAACTGAACTCAGCGGGATTGCTTCTCCACTGAGGACATGGCTAGTAGTGAGAGAGTGCCAAGCTACCCAAGCTGTGCAGGACACTGCTGAAGAAACCCACTTCATGCCAGCAGTATCCAGAGTACTGACTAGGGAACAGGAGGGTATTGGGAAAGAGGCAGCTAAGAATACCAAAAGGCATTAAAGAGATGTGTTTATTGCAGATGTCACCAGCTTAACATTGGTTGTTTTACTTTCAAAAACTTTTATATAAGTCTAATGCTAACCATAAAGCAAAAACTTAAAATATTCTAAAGAGTTAAAAAAAAAAACAAAACAAAGGAGAAACAGCATACCTCAATGGAAAATAACCAATATAGGAGGCAGAGGCAAAGAAGGGGAGCAGCTTAGACAAGAACCTAGTATAAAGGAACCATGGACATGGACAACAGGTGGGATTGACTTTGGGGGGAAAGGGTGGGTGGGGAGGGGGACAGAGGGGAGAAAAAAAGGGATGGATGTAATACAACAACAATAAAATTAAAAGAAAAAAAAAAGAAAAGAACCAATATACAATGATAGGCAGTAAGAGAAGAAAAAAGGAACAATGTAACTACAAAATAACCAAAAAAAAAAAAAAAAGCAGGAAATAAGATGGCATTAGTAAGTTCTTACATATTAATAATTACTCCTAATTCAATGTTTTGAATTCATCAATCAGAAAGCACAAAATGTCTTGATGAATTAGAAACAGCACTCAACAGTATGCTGCCCAAAACCTGCTCACTTCAAATTTAGGTACAGGAGGCTTCCTTTAGATTTAAGCACACTCAGATGATCAAAGCTATGGGGTGGAAAAGATATTCCTTGAAAGTGGAAACAAAAAGAAAGTAGTGGGAAAGTAGCTATACATATACAGAGTACACTGTAAGCATAAAGGGTAACAAGACAGAAATGTCATTATATAATAATGATAAAGGAGTCAATTCATCAAGAAGGTATAAGGATAAAAATATACATATATGTGTACAATACAGGAACACCTCACAACACTATGTAAATACTAACAAGACTAAAGAGAACATAGACAACATATTGACAGTAGGGGACTTTGATACCTTACTTTCACTAATTATAACTCACCCATGTAGAAAGTCAAAAAGGAAACATTGAACTTGAACCATACATTAGACAAACTAGACCTAACAGACATTTATGGGACATTCCACCCAAAAGAGTTAGGATACACATATTTTTTAGTGTGCTTGAAACAGTCTCCTGGATAGTTCATATGATAGTCCACAAAACAAGCCTTAGCAAATTAAGAAAATTGAAATGATACTTAGTGTCTTTTTGACCACAATGTTATGAATCCAGAAATAAACAACCATAGAAAAGCTGGGAAATTTAGAAGCATGTGGAAACTAAACAACACATTTCTGAACAAACAATGAGTCAAAGAAGAAATGAAAAGGAAATAAAAATATGTCTTAAAAGAAATGAAAAGAGAAATACAACACACCAAAACCTATGGGATACCATAAAACCAGCTCTGAGTGAGAAGGTTACAGTGATAAACAGCTACATTAAGAAATAAGATCTTAAATAAACAGCCTAACTTTTCACCTCAAAGAACTAGGAAAAAAAAAGAACAAAGCTCCAAGTTAGTACAAGGAAGGAAATATCAAAGATCAGAAAATAAATAAATGACATAGAGACCAGAAAAACAACAAAAATATCCACAAAACTAAAAAGTGTCTTTTTCAAAAAGATTTAAAAATCCCTAACCTTTAATTAGACTACCTAAGAAAAAAAAGAGGACTCACAAATAAAATCAGAAATGAATGGAAGAACTTATAACATAAATTCCTAAGATCATAAGAGACTTCTGTGAATAATTATAGGCCTTGTATGGCAATAAATCGGATAACCTAGAAGAACTAGAAAACTTCCTAGAAGCATAAAACCTGCCAACAGGAAATAGAAAATCTGAACAGATCAGTAACAAATAGAATATTGAATCACTAATCAAAAACCTTCCAACACAGAAAAGCCCAAGCCCAGATATCTTCCTTGGTGAAGTCAACCAAACATTCAAAGAATTTAACGCCAATCCTTCTCAAACTCTTTCAAAAACCATAGGGATAGACATACTTCCAAAGTCATTTTATGAAGCCAGTATTACCCTGGTATCAAGCAAGATAAGGATACACACCCATACAAAAAGACTAAAGACCAATACCCCTGATGAATGTAGATTAAAAAAAAATCTCAAGAAAATACTAGCAAACTCAATCCAATGATACAATCAAAGAATCATACACCATGACCCAGTGGGATTTATTCCTGAGATGCCAGGATGGTTTAACAAATGCTAATCCATGTGCTAATCCATAAATGCTATACATATGCTAATCCATAAATGCTATACATTGAATTAGCAAATTAAAAGATCACATGAATAGATGCAAAGATAGTATTTTACAAAATATAATGTTTTCTCTTGGTTAAAAGCTCTCAACAAATTTGGTATAGGAGTCAAATTCATAAAATGTTGTCTATGATCAAGGTTCATAAGTTTAGTACCTATGTTTTCTTCTAAGCACTTTATTGTTTCATATCTTATATTTAGATCTTAGATCCATTTTGAATTGTTTTACAAGGAGAAAAGCTGTAATCTAGTTTCCTTCTAACAGATATGAGGCGGTATCTCATTGTAATTTTGATTTTCATTTCCCTAATAGCTAGTGAAATTGAACACTTTTTCATATGTCTGATGGCAGTTTGTGTGTCTTCTAGGGAGAAGTGTCTGTTCATGCCCTCTGCCCTTTTGTCAACTGGACTGTATTTATTTACTTAGTGTTGAGTTGTATGGGTTTTTTATATATTTTGGATATTAGCCCCTTGTCTAAGCTATTGTTTGCAAATAACATCTCCCATTCCATTGGTTGCTTTTTGTTTGGTTGTTGGTTTTTCTTGCTGTGCAGAAGCTTTTTAGTTTGATAGAGTTAGAATGGCTGTTACCAAAAAGACAGGTAATAACAAGAGGTGGAGAGCTTGTGGAGAAAAAGGAACCCTTATTCACTGTTGGTGGAAATGTAAGCTGGTACAACCACTATGGAAAATAGTGTGGAGGTTCCTCAAAAAATTAAGAATAAAGTTCTCATGTGACCCAGCAACTCCTTTTCTGAGTATCTACCTGAGAAACTAAAAAAACATTTATTATAAAAAAATATATGCACCCATATATTCATTGCAGCATTATTCATGGTGGCTAAAACATGGAGACAATCAAAGTGTCCTTTGATAGATGATTGGGTAAAGAAGATGTGGTACATATATGCAATGGCCATAAGAAAAGATGAAATAATGTCACTTGCAACAACATGGATGGACTGTGAAAATATTGTGTTAAGCAAAATAAGTCATCCAGAAAAGCTAAGAAACATATAACTTCACTCATATGTGGGATATTGAGCTGAAATTCATTGACACCAATAACAGTACAGTGGTTACCAGAGGGAAGGGGACCGGAAGGTGGTAGATGATAACGGGGCCCAAATATATGGTGGTGGAAGATGATTTGACTATAGGTGGTAGGTACACAGTGTGATATACAGATCATTTATGATAGTAATGTACATTTGAAACCTATATGACCCTATTAACCAATGTCACCCCAATAAATTAATAAACTAAATTACTAAAATAATTTAAAAAGAAAATAATGTATAAAAAAGCTTTACAATATAAACACCATCTAGATAATACTGGACTAGTTATACTCTCTGCAGGAAAAAATAACTCTAGAATCACTACTAGAGATAAAAAATACTTTATAAAGATAAATGGACAATCCACAAGAAAGGTAAAATAAGTCTAAATTTAAATGAATCTAACAACATAGCTTCAACATCTCTAAAATAAATAAAAGAGTAATATGCAAATAGATTTTAACATGTTTCTCTCAATAACTGGTAAACAGATCAACAATTAACAGATCAACAGGAGTATACCTGTCTACTCCCCAATTTGCTGCACTATGAACTGTTAAGACTTCTGTGATACGAGTTTGAGGGCAGAGACTACATGTTATTTGCTTCAGTTTCCCCGGAAGTTAGTTCAGAGCTTGCCACATGGAATGTGCTTGGTAGTGATGGATGAATGAATGGCTAAATGAATAAGTAATCGGTGATGAGAAGGGAGCTTCTCTTACAATTTTCAATGTCATTGTAAATGTCCATCAGTGTGGAGACTTTCTACATATTGCACACTCAAGTATAAAATTAAGTATTTTAACAAAAGAAACCACCAACATATGATTTCTATTAAAAGAAATAATATTTCCATTCATCAATAATCACTTTCTGCAAAAATTCTATCAATAACAAAAACTTTTAAATAACATGTTTATTCATTTGTTCATTTCTATAAGTAATAGAATTTCTTTCCTTTTTTCTCATAAAGTTTTATTTCCTCATAAATTTTCTTTTAGAGGCCTCAACAGCCTGGTGAAACGCATAGGCTAAATATGAGTCATTGGCACTTAAATTATTTTGAAACCTGGGCATTTGAAAAATTGATTTTCAAGCTTTCATCATTACTGTTTTTATTAATCACTTGTAGGTTGATCACGGAGCAGCCAGATATATAACTGGGACTGATTGTTGAGATCAACCTATTAACTGAATAGAACTCACACTTCAGTGGACAAGTTACTGCTTAGTAATTGAACTTTTGACATTTAGGAAGAAAAGACATATGTGTAGATTGATTTTGTTCACTTCAGTATGCTATACAGAAATAGCCTTTGTTTCAGTGTTAGATAAACCTCATAAGTAAAACATGTTTATCACTCACAGCCTCTGTTTAACCTACAGATTTTCTTCTTAATATTAAATTTACTTGATTTATAAGATAATAACTAGCAAGACAAAATACATTGCAATGGAGAACAAGGACTCGAATTTGAGCCCTTGATCAAAGGATAACTCTTTTGAGGCAGTAGAAAGGACTTTGATATGCATCTAGGGGAGTCATTATGTTGCTTCACATTTTTTTCTGCTTTGAACTTTATATTTGAAGCATGCAACTTATAGAAATGATTGTCACTGAGTTTAACGTACACATGTTATAATTTTACCATTTGCATTCAACAAAATGTTTTACATATTAAGTTCATATACCAAATAATGACAGATTATGATATTTAATTGCCTATAGAATATAGTTAGGGCCCAGGAGGCTAATTTGTTTGCATTACTTGGTCAGGTCAACTGCTTAAAAAACACAGATTGTAGAACTACTGGTAGATTGCATTACACCATTTAAATAAATAGTAGCAATTTGTCAATGTCATCTTAACTTCAACATTTCCTTTGAAACACCAGGAAACAGTAATTCCAACTAATCTGAGCCCCCTTTTCCAGAATGTGATGACCTAATCTTCTTGTCCTTAGTAGATAATGCCTATATGCCCTTTATAAATTCTTAGTAAGCATCTTTTTTGAAAGATCAATAAGTAAACTTTGGAAGGAATGAAGAGTTTTTGGATAAATTTCAACCTATATTAAATGATTAAAATAATGGATTGCAGAGTCATGATATAACAATTGGGTAAAATAACAAATGATCAAAATTATTTTCATAACTTACATGGTATTGTTTTGAAAGGAACTCTAACCAAGGACATACATCGCCTATAAATTACCATGTTATCTGTCCAAAGGGCTTTTGTTTTTGTTTTGTTTTGCTTTTTATTTTTCTTTAAGAATTCTACTGTTGATACCGTCCGTTGGAATGTCACTATCATAATTTGGTTCACTTATTTAGATCATCTAAAATAAAATCCACTATAAAAGGATCAGGGAAACAGAGTAACTGTGGAGTATCCTTAAACAGAGAAAACAAATTTAAAAGATTGAGATTCTTTAATCTGGAAAGACAATTGTTGATAAGAAAAATGACCAAATTCCACAACACCACAAATGATAGAGAGAGGAAGAACACATTTATTTCCTCAACCAAACCCTGCTCAAGTAGAATAAAAGGGTCTCCTTTGCTTCTTGAAAACAAAATATCTAGGAAAAACATAAATATGATTTTTCTTAATAGAATAAATTTTATGAAACCCTTTGTCTTTAGAGGTAGTCATATGCTGAGAATATAATTTACAAAGATGTTTTAGTTAAATGGTGATTGGGAATGCATGCCGAGGAATGAGAAATCTATGGTTCAATTCCTAGTTTTATTCATTCTCTCAACATGTACTTTCTGGCTGCCATCTATGTGCCAAGCACTTGATATAAGACAATAATTAAGACATCTGGTATCTACCTTCATGGAACTTACTATTCAAAAGAGGAGATAGGCATTTAACAAAGAGTCATACAATTAATGTAAATCAAATCTATTTTAAAATGTTTTTCAAGTTGATTTAAATCTTTTGAAGAAAACTATAAGTGTTTATGAGAGAGTGAACTAGTGGTGATATATTAGACTTGAGGGTGGGGTTGAGGTAAGGAAAGTCCACTCTGAGTCATAATGTTTAAGTTGAAACTTGAAAATATGTGGAGGTCATTTAAGCAGCGTAGGTAGGAGATGCACTGCCAACATAGGAAAGTGTGTGTAAAGTCCTTAAGTGAAAAGGAAGTTAGTTTTTTGGTGGACTTGAAATAAGGCCGCCGGAAATTGAGGTTAAAAATGGGGTGAGTTAAATGAGAGAAGGATGCAGAAGTGGCCTGGATTGATTTAAATATGTTATATAATTACAGAAGAAATAACTCTGACATCATTCTGAGCAATATATTTTTAAACATTTTATTTATTATTTGCAGAGAGTGGGGAAGGGGCAGAAGCAGAGAGGGAGAGAAACATCCATGCATGGCTGCCTTTCACCTGCCTCCAGCCATGCACCTGGCTGGAGACCTGGCTCACAACCTGGTTATGTGTCCTGGCTGGGGAATCAAACCAGTGACCTTTGGGTTCACAAGATGGAGCCTTATCCACTGTGGCACCAGCCAGGGCCATTCTGAGCAATAATTTATTGGATATTTCATCAGGCAAGAAGGGCAATGACAGCAACAACAAAAATAGGACTATATCAAGCTAAAAAGTTTTTCACAGTGAGGAAAAGCATCAACAAAATGAAAAGACAATTTACTGAATGGCAGAGTAGATCTGCAAATGCTATATCCATCCAATAAGAGGTTAATATCAAAAATAAATAATAAACTCATATGACTTAACACCAAAAAATCCAATTAAAAATGGGCAGAGGATTTGAAAAGACATTTCTCCATAATTGATGGCCAGCAGGTATCTGAAAAGAGGTTCAGTATCACTAATCATCAGTAAATTCAAGTCAAAACTCCTATCTGATATCACCTCACAGCTGTCAGAATGGTTACCATAAAAAGTCAATAAATAATTGCTGGCAAGGATATGTGGAAAAGGGAACTCCTGTTTATTGCTGGTGGAATAGTAAATTATTGCAACCATTCTATGTGTGATTATTTATTCAAACAAGTCCACAATACTGATTTGAAAAGATATATACATACTTATGTTTATTGCTGCATTATTTCCAATAGACAAGATATAGAATATTGCTCAATGATAAAAAATAATGAAGTCCTGCCCTTTGACCACATGAATGAACCTACAGGTTATTATGCTAAGTGAAATAAGTTAAAGACAAATACTGTGTGATTTCACTTATATGAGAAATGTAAATAACAAATGAATATACAAAATAAAACAGAAACAGATGCATAGAAGCAGAGAACAAGGTAATGGTTACCAAAGGGTAAGGGTGGGGGATGGGTGAAAAAATAATAATTTACATTTTCATACTGTTGACCAGTTAGGCAAAAATACTCTGACACATAGTAAGTACTAAAGAAATGTTGACCATTATAGGAAACCAGAAGCCAACTGAAAAAGTTTTAAGAACATGCCTAAGTTTTAGATTTATGTCAAGAAAGACAACTTTGCCCTTCAGCATAGTACCCCTCTGCTTGGAGCTTAAGGAAACCGTGGAGCTGATTTATTTTACTTTATTTTTATTTTTATTATTTTAAAAATATTTTATTAATTATTTTTAGAGAGAAGGGCAGGGAGAGAGGAAGAAAGGGAGAGAAACATCAATGTATGGTTGCCTTTCACCTGCCTCCAGCTATGGACCTGGCTGGAGACTTGACTTGCAACCTGGTTATGTGCCCTGACTGGGAATTGAACCAGTGACCTTTGAGTTTGCAGGCCAGCGCCTATCCACTGAGCAACCAGCCAGGGCTATTTTACTTTATTTTATTTTTTTTAAAAAAAGGTGAAGAGGGCAATATGTTGAAAGTCTCCACACTGATAGACACTTACAATGACATTGAAAATTATAAGAGAAGCTCCTTTCTCATCATCCATCATTTATTCATTCTTCCATCACTACTAAGCATATTCCATGTGAAAAGCGCTGAAGTAACTTCTAGGGAAGCTGAAGCAAATAACAGGTAGTCTCTGCCTTCAAGCTCATATCACAGAAATCTTAACACTCCATCCGTAATGCAGCAAGTGAGGGAGTATACCTAGGGACATGGCCAGGAAAGTTTTCACTGAACTGGTGGGATTTTTCATTCTACTAAAATGTACACAGAAGACATGATCAAAACCAATTGAGTATACTGAAAACTGTTCATCATTACCAGAGATGTTTAACTGACCTGTAGACTTATGCAAAATAATTAATATTTCTTATTTTAAATCACTAAGTTTTGGTGTGGTTTGCTATGCTGTCATACCTAACTAATACAAATATCTAAATAATTATTAAATTAATTTTACCCATAAAAGATATAACAAAGAAGTATACAACCAGTGAAAGGGTTGTGTTGTTCCCGATATTCTCTTGCACTGGTTCCAAACATGTTAATTTGCATTAAAGTTTGCCCTTACTTCTTAGTGATTTGTGACTCATTAAAAAAAAATAATAATCAGATTATGAAATTTCCAATCATTTACTCATTCTCATGACACATTATAATAGTTTTGTGGGTAAAAAAAGAATACAAGGTCTGTCCTGAAAGTATCAGCTTTTAATTATATTGACATTGGCTCGATAGTTTAGAGACAGACCTCATACACATTGTATACTGTCTCTGTAGCACTTGCTGTGTAATAAGTGGTCAAAAGATCTTTAAATACATGAATCAATAAACAGATGCAGTAGAAAATATCCTAAAACAGCAGAAGTGACAGTGTAAATTGGGAGTGCTCAGGATGAAAGAATAATTGAAGAGACTGTGATAACTTTTGGAAAAATATTTCCAGAACTGCCATGAAAAAAATTTCTATTAGCCCTTGGTTAGCAAAGAGGTAATAAGCAGTAAACTTCTCATTGTTTAGGTATGACAGGAAGAGGCTATATGATCATACATCAGAGCTTCAACAAAATATCTTTATTGGATAGAAGAATCAACATCAGAGGATCTTTCCCACTCAAAGTTACTAAAAGTATCATTGCTTTGTTAGGAAGATGACAGCTAGTTCATAGTGTTTGCATGAAAATGTGTGAAACTGATTATATGTCTCATTGGTTGCAGCATTATGAGAAAAAGTCTGGTGCAACATGTTATAGCCCAACAGCCTTGGCCTAAGACAAATACAGGCTCAATTCCTGTTTGTGCTAATTAAAAAAGGAACTTTACAATTTAACTTCTCAGAAATTGATCTTCACATCTATTAGATCAGGGCAGATATCTACACTCAGGAGGGATCTCAAAGGTATAGAAGTTTTCCCTTAAAAGTGAAGCATTAAGCCCTGGCTGGTGGCACAGTGGATAAGGCACCGGCCTGCAAACCCAAAGGTCGCTGGTTCGATTCCCAGCCAGGACACATAACCAGGTTGCAAGCCAGGTCTCCAGCCAGGTCTGTGGCTGGAGACAGGTGAAAGACACCCATACATTGATGTCTCTTTCCCTCTCTGCCTCTCTCTTTTCCCCTTTCTCTAAAAATAATAAAATCTGTTTTAAAAAAGTGAAAAATTTGCCTTAGCTGGTGTGGCTCAGTGGATTGAGTGCCGGCCTTTGAACCAAAGGGTTGCTGATTCAATTCCCAGTTATGCCACATGCTTGGACTGATGGCCAAGTCCCCAAGTTAGGGGCTGGTGGCAGGAAACTACACATGGATGTCTCACTTCCTCTTTTTATTCTTTCCTCCCCCTCTCTCTAAGACTAAATAACTAAAATGTTTTAAAAAGTGAAGGATTTGTCCTCCATATCAGACACCCTAACCCTTAGATCCTACACAGAATAGACAACCCTCAAAATGCTGGACTTTAAGAAGTTAAGGGGTTTATGTACAGACAAACTATAAACCTATAGGAAACAAAGAACCCATTCAAACGGTTCACACATTGATTCACTTACCCCAGGACCCAGTGCTAAATACCAGTTTGAAAAATGCCTAGGTAATGTGTGAGGAAGATTTACTTACTAGTGTTAAGGAATCTGTTAGAGAGGTTAGGAATTGTTGGTAATCACTCCAGGTTCAAAAACAATGTTGGGCAACATTTTTGTGATCTCATCTTACTTGCCAATGCCAGCACTGATAGGCCCCATTTTGGAACTCTTTTCCTAACCTGCTGTAGCCAGTGAGATAACCCCACTAAAAGCCCTTCCCACCACCATATCATTGCAGCTGCCATGTGTCATACACAGACCAGTCTTCAGCACAATTCCCTGCCACCTTGAAACTGTGTCCCTGCCACAGCTGGTGGGTACACACAGCTCACATAAGGGACAGACCTTGATCACCTAGCTCTGGTAGTGACAGCAGATCGCACTGTTGGATTCAATGTGACATCTACTGCACAAGGATTTTCCCTCAGGGATGATAGATGCGGGTGAAACACATACTGAGAGTTAGAGAAAATGTGGAGGCAAAATAATATGAAGAAGAAAAAACTTAGAAAATCAGTCGTTAATGAAATGAAGATAAACAATTTACCTGATAAAGACTTCAAAGTAATGGTAAAAAAAAAAAAAAAAAATGCTCACGATAATGGTCAGGCAAGGAATGAACACAGTGAGATTTTCAACTAGAGTAGAAAATTTAAGAAAGTTTCAAACAGAAGTTATAGAGCTGAAAAAATACAGCAATTGAATTGGAAAAAAATACACTAGAGGCATTCAACAGCATAAGTAGATGAAACAAGAATAAATCTGTGAGTTGAAAGACAAACCAAAGAAACTCATTCAGACAAAGGAGCAAAAAGAGAAATAATTTTAAAAAGTAAAGATACACTAAGGGACCTTAGGGACAAGATCAGTCAAAATATCATTTGCATTGTAGGAGGCCCAGAAAGAGAGGAAAGGCAGATAGGGTCAGAACACTTGTTTGAAAAGTTAATGGCTGAAAACTTCCCTAATCTGGAGAAGAAAATTGACATCCAGATCCAAAAAGCCCAGAAAGTTCCAAAGAATAGGAAGCCAAAGATATCCACTCCAAGATGCATTATAATTAAAATTGCAAATGTAAAATTTAAAGAGAAAATATTAAAAGCATCAAGAAAAAAACAACTTGTTATATACAAAGAAAACCCTATAAAGCTATCAGCAGATTTTGCAGCAGAAACTTGAAATCTTTCATTATGACAAACATGTAGTTAAAAAATAAAAACCTTCTAATCAAGAATGATCTACCCAGCAAAGTTATCATTCAAAAATAAAAGAGAGAGTTTTCTAGATAAGGAAAAGTTAAAGGAGTTCATCACCACTGAACTGGCCCTGTAATAAATGTTAATAGTACATCTTTGAGCTAAAAATAAATGGCATTAACTCATAATAAGAAAGCATACAAATGTAAAAATCTCACTGAGAAAGGTAAATATAAAGTAAATGTAAATCAGTCCCTTATAAAGCAAGTATGAAAGTTAAAAGAATAATTTGGTAAAAAAACTAAAACTACAATAATTTGTTAAAGTATAAATAAAATCAATAGATATAAAATATGACATCAAAAATATAAAATGGGCCCTGATATTTCTCTCTCACATTGGTGTTTCTTTTTCTCTCTTTTGCCCTCCTTCCCCCCCTTTCTAAAAATAAAATAAATAAAAACTATAAAATGTGGGGAGTTAAAATTGAAAGGCTTGGGATGTGTTCAAATTTAAGTTACTATCAATGCAAAACAGACCATGATATAGTATATAGGATGTTATATAAGAACTTCATGATAACCAAAAAGTAAAAACTTATAGTAAACATGAGGTCTGTCCTGAAAGTATTGAGCCAATGTCAATATGATTAAAACATTTTGCGCAGCTGATACTTTCAGTGAAAATCACTAAATACACAATGTAAACATAACACTAAAGATAGCTATCACTCCATATGAGAAGAAAGAAAGAAGGAACAGAGAAGAACTACAAAATTAGCCAGAAAAATAATTAACAAAATGTCAATAAGTAACTACCTATCAATAATAACTTTAAATGTAAATGGAATGAGTCCTTTAACTAAAATGCAGAGTGTATCTGAATAGATAAAATAAGCAAGACCTTCTATAAATAAGAGACTCACTCCAGAAGTATGGGCATGCACACTCTGAAAAGTGAGTGATATAAAGATAGTCCCTATAAATGGAAACAAATAGAAAAATGGTGTAGTTGCACTCATATAAAACTAAATAGACTTTAACACGAAGATTGTAATAAAATATAATGAAGGACATTACATAATAATAAAAGGTTAGTCCAGCAAGAATATTTAATATTAGTACATTTTTATGCATCCAACATAGAACAAAAAATATAAAACAAATATTGATGGATGTAAAGAGAGACATTGACAGTAACACAATAATAGCAGGGGACTTGAACAACACACATCAATGGATAGACTATCCATTCAGAAAATCAATATATGATGTATCTGGCCAGTGGAATTAGTAGGCCTATACAGAATACTTTTCTCAAGTGCTTATGGAACATTCTGCAGAATTGACCACATGTTAGGACATAAAACAAGGTCAATAAATTCAACAAAATTGAAATCATATCAATCACCTTCTCTGATGTACGGTATGGAACTATAAATCAATTTTAACAAGCCAGCATACAATTGAGAAATGACAGTCTCCTTAATAAGTGACTTTGGGAAAACTAGACAGTCACATGTAAAAGAATGAAATGAGACCATTATCTTATACCATACACCAAAATTTACACAAAATGGATTAAAGACCTGACTGAATGTAAAACCTCAAATCATAAAATTCCTAGAAGAAAACATAAGCAGTAAGTAAGCTTCTTGACATAGGTCTTAACTACATTTTTGTGCACCTTGGTCCAAAGGCAAAGAAAACAAAATCATGAATAATTATATTGGATTACATCAAACTAGAAAGCTTCTGCATAGGGAAAGAAACCATCATCAAAATTAAAAAGCAGTGGACTGAATGGGAGAAGATATTTGCAAATCATACATCCCACAGGAGTTAATATGCAAAACATATAAAGAAATCAAACAATTCAACAACAACAAAAAGAACTTAAAATGGGCAGTTATCTGAATACACATTTTTGAAAAAGGGTGACGAGATGACCAAGAAACACACAAAATGTTCAATATCACTAATTATTAAGAAAATGAAAATCACAACTATAATGAGCTATTACTTTATACATGTTACAATGGCTATTATAAAAAAGAAAAAAGGCAACAAGTATTGTAGGGCAAGAGTAGAAAAGAAGTTTATTACACTGTTGGTGAGAATGTAAATTTGTGCAGCCAGTATAAAAAGGA
Source organism: Noctilio leporinus (assembly GCA_004026585.1). Classification (NCBI taxonomy): domain Eukaryota; kingdom Metazoa; phylum Chordata; class Mammalia; order Chiroptera; family Noctilionidae; genus Noctilio; species Noctilio leporinus. The sequence goes on along the minus strand of PVIW01003011.1, from coordinate 150,722 downwards.
GGATATTCTTCAAACAATTAAAGTTAGAAGTACCATATCTAGTTATTTTGCTTCTGAGTGAATACAAAAACAGTAATTTGTCAGTTTGTACATGTCAGTATTATTTAAAACAGCCAAGATATAGAAGCAACCTTGTTTTCCATCAGTAGATAAACGGATGAGAAATGTCTGGTATGTATACAATGGAATACTACTCAGCCACAAAAAGATGATGAAATATTGTCATTTATTCTTTCCTAAAAAGAAGTTAAATGAACATAGACTTCCAATTAATTAGCATTGTATTTGAAGGCAATGCTGAGATCTAATAACTCTTACAGACTGGAGGTCATGGGCCTATCACAGATGAAAAGAACCTGAGAGGTTTTTTCAGGGACAAAGGAGGTATAGTGAAGATGCTGTAGTGTAAAGATGCTGGAATGTGAGGCAGAAGCAGTGGTGAAGAAAAACAGAAAATGAATATCTCACCAAATAGCATTAATTCTTTTGTTTAAAAACACTTGGCAGGCCAAGTAAAATGCAACTGAAGTCTAGATTTCACTTGGTTGGTCTTGATATTTGGTCCACAAAGACCAAAGGAAAGTGTTTCAAATATTAGAATTCCAGATATTATAGCTAGTAGATTTAGAATAGCTTGGGATTGGAGGACCAGTTGGAATTCCTTTAAAAAAAAGTACTCAAAATTATACTGATACTTCTGGAAATCATATTCCAGGGATTTTCTTGAGGGTCATCCCAATTACAACAAAATATTCTTCAGAAACATCAGCTGTGACTCCAGCTACTCCCTTCAGAGCCACACACATTTGATCTGCAATTTGGATAAACTGTCAGAGACTTGTTACTCACTGATGTGTACATGAAGTACACCTTGGCCACTCTGAGCTCTAATTAGCCTTCCTGCATGGATGAGTAGGAGTAGACAGAGGACACACTTAAGGATTAAACACCTACTTTAATTTTGCTTTGGTGAGACAGCAGTCAGAATCAATGTGTTTTATCATGTAGTAATGCACACTTCTGATAGTGTTTGGGTCTTTAAAAGCAAGGCCATGTTTAAAAACATGGAACAGCCTAAGAGATCTCAGAGGCTAAAGGGATGTGGGGTAGCTGGAAGAGATTAGCCAAAGAACATATATGCATATGCATAGCCTATGGACATAGACAACAGTGTGATGAAGGCTGGGGGTGGGGTTGGGGGTGGGGGATGGGTGTAGGAGGAAAGGAGATAGCAATAGGGACATTTGTAATAGTGTCAACAATAAAATCACAGGGCCAAGAATTGCAGGACAATTGAAATTCAAGGAGAAATCATTAAAATTGAATGGAATTCAGTATATTATTTAATGTTTCTAACAAGAATCAAATTTCAGGAATGATAAAAAAAAAAAGAAAAAGGAAAGAAAAAGCCATGATGCTTATCATCAGCCTGAAGACAGAGCATTTTGTGTGACATGGTACCACAGAGCTCTCGAAACTAATTTGTAATGGTTTTGGTTCCATCTGACTGAGCTAAATCTGTTTGTCAATGAACTTACTACATTCCTTTGCATACCCTGTTGTGGGTTTAGTGATATAGTACCAAAAAGAGAGGATAGACAATGGAACAGAATAGACAGCCCAGAAATAAACCCAAGACTCTATGGTCAATTCATATTTGACAAAGGGGGAAGGAACATAAAATGGAGTAAAAACAGTCTCTTCAACAAGTGGTGTTGGGAGAACTGGACAGCAACATGCAAAAAAATAAAACTAGACCACCAACTTACACCATACACTAGAATATAATCAAGATGGATAAAGGATTTAAACATAAGCAGTGTCACCATAAAGGTCCTGGAGAAAAATATAGACAGTAAAATTTTAGATATCCTACACAGAAATATGTTTACTGATACTTTTCCAAGGGCAAAGGAAATCAAAGAACAAATCAACAAATGGGACTATATCAAATGGAAAAGTTTCTGTTCAGCTAAAGAAAACACCAGCAAAATTCAAAGGGAACCAACTGTATGGGAAAACATATTTGCCAATGATACCTCAGACAAGGGTTTGATATCCAAAATATATAAAGAACTTATGAGCCTCAACATCAGGGAGACAGACAGCCCAATTAAAAAATGGCCAAAGGACCTGAACAGACACCTCTCTGAGGGAGACATAAAAGGGCATATGAAAGAATGCTCAACATCACCAGCCATCAGAGAGATGCAAACTAAAACCACAATAAGATACCACCTCACACCTGTCAGAATGACCATCCTCAACAAATCAACAAACAACAAGTGCTGGCGAGGATGTGGGGAAAAGGGAACCCTGGTGCACTGTTGGTGGGAATGCAGGCTGGTGCAGCCACTGTGGAAAACAGTATGGGATATCCTCAAAAAACTAAAAATGGAACTGCCTTTTGATCCAGCAATTCCACTACTAGGACTATACCCGAAGAACTCTGAAACACTAATTCAGAAGAACTTATGTACCCCTATGTTCGTAGCAACACTATTTACAATAGCCAAGTGCTGGAAACAGCCTAAATGCCTATCAGTGGATGATTGGATCAAAAAACTTTGGTACATTTACACAATGGAATACTACACAGCAGAAAGAAAGACGGAACTCCTACCCTTTGCAACAACTTGGATGGAACTAGAAAGTATTATGCTTAGTGAAATAAGCCAGCCAGTGAAAGACAAATACCATATGATCTCACCCATTACAGGACAATAATGAACAAAACAAATAAACAAGCAAAATAGAACCAGATACATGAATACAATGAATAGACCTTCAGTGGGCAGGGAGAGGGGGGATGGGGGAGGAGGAGGCAAAGAAGGGGAGCAGCTTAGTCAAGGAACTAGTGTGGAAAAGCCATGGACATGGAAAACAAGTGGGATTGATTTTTTAGGGAGTGGGTGGGTGGGGAAGGGGACAGGGAGGAGTAAAAAGGGGATGGATGTAAGACAACAACAATAAAATTAAATTAAAAATAAAAATAAAAAGAGAGGATAGAGATGTTGGTCTGGTGAAGTTCATATCTAGAGAAGGAGTCAAGAGTGATACATATGGAAAGGTAATTCTCACTTTGACTCCATAAAGTTCAATGTTTGATAATGTTCTTTACACATAGTTTCATTACGTTTTATAGAGACTCAAGATGAGGAAATATACTAATTTAGTGATACAGATTATGAATGGAAGTTATAGTCAAATGGTGTTTTCAGACTTCTCCAAAGTATATCCTCTATTATGAAGGACTTGAAAGAAAGCTAGTGTGACAAAGTATTGGCAATGTCTGCAGTAAAATTTGGTCATCGGTATTCTCCCATCAAACTTGAGTACAGCTGGATTCACTGACAATCTATAAGGAAAGTGATGTGCTCAGGAATATCTATATAACTGCATCCCTGCCTTCCCTACCAATTCTATTCAAATGACATCAATGGGTGATTTTTCTTATTAGTCTTAGGGCTACATTCTCTTTTGCATAAGTACTGGCTGAAAACAGAACTACAACAAGGGTAAAGGTTCACAGACTTCAGAAATAAGTTAGGTTTTGCCTTCTCAATTTTGCAGTGTTGCTTTGCTCTTGATAAGATTCAACTTCATACATAAGTTCATTTAATGGTTACCTATATAGTCTTATTACATATATAACAACAAAGCACTTTTCATCCCTAAATGCTTGAAATTTCACCACTGACAAGTCTTCCTTCTCTATACATTTTGTAACATGGTGACCTTCCTTTTATAGTTTGCCACATCACTCAACTCATAATATGATGTGTTGTAGGGATGGAGTGAATCCATGTTGTTGAACTGGCTTATCTCAATGGAATGCCAACAAAACATTACAAATCAGTTAAAAATGATTTGTGACCCCAAGTTAGACAAGATGCCAATTACTAACTAGATGTGTCTTTGGGCAGATGACAAACATCAGACCTTTTTCTATTGTTCTTGGGATTCAGTCCTGGTTGAAGGCATTAAATAACATAAAAAGATGAATTTAGCTGCAGTCCCTGTCTTTAAAAATCCCTCAGGGTTGTAGAGGAGAAAGTTGCTGAAATAAATAATTTGAGGTTTAATTAATTAGACGTTTGATAGCTTTATCAGGAGCCATAAACAAATACCTTCATAGGCAAGGCAAGTAAGGAAAGCTAATGGATAATATCATTATAAAGAGTGGCGAGAATTGTAATAAAACCTAAGTGAGCATGTCCTACCAAAAGACTTCAAATCTACAATTATTTTATTTTATTATTTTTAAAAGTTTTTTATTTATTATTTTTAGAGAGAGGGAAAGGAAGAGAGGCAGAGAGGAAGAGAGACATCAATGTATGGTTGCCCTTCACCTGCCTCCAGCTATGGACCTGGCTAGAGACCTGGCTTGCAACCTGGTTATGTGCCCTGGCTGGGAATTGAACCAGTAACCTTTGGGTTAGCAGGACAGCACTTTATCCACTGTGCCACCAGCCAGGCCTTTACAATTATTTTAATATGCTCTATATCTACCAATGTGTTGTTTTTCATCTGCCTAGAGTATCAGGACTCTATTTCCCTGGGACAATAGAGTCTATAAGTGTTAGGCACAGAGTTGCATGTGCAAAAGTGTAAAACTCTGCTGATAGCTACATTAAGTCCAATTAAAATAAGTTTGTCATGAATAAAAGTATTTAAAATATATCATGCAATGTGCATATCATAGAAACAGTATGTAGTCATCTAAAGTTATGTTTTTGAAGAATATTTAATGGTATGGAGGAATTTTCAAAAGATGAAGACAGAAAGTCATGATAAAACTATATATTACAATCCTACTTCATGAGCATATTATGAAAAATAAAGCCAAAATACTTGGATTAGTTTATTCTGAATAATGGTGCACCTAACCTTCTTTATTTTCTTCTTTATATTAGTTCATAGTTCTGCAATAAAGTATATTGTTGTTGTAATCAGGAAAAATTGTAATTATATTTTAACAAGCATCCTAATCCCGAAGAATAAAGGGATTTCAATACAAAGAGGGTGAATGTGTATACAGTAGAGAAAGGGTGAGCCTCTCACTTCCAAAGTCATATAACCTAGGCGAATACATAGAGACGATGCTATGTCTGTCAGACTTTTGCACTCGTCCCAGGCAGCTTATACTAAAATACATGGTGATTAGGAGATCCTAAACTTTGCTTTATTATCTAAGGTTGTATAAATTAAAAAAAAAATATCTATTAATGCTCTTCCTTCTCTGTTTACTAGTATAACTTCCTTCAACTAATAGATGCACTTCTGAGGATTTGTGTGTGTATGTGTGTGTGTATGTGTGTGTTAAAACACCCGACAGAAGTAGAATTATCTTTATTTAAATAGTTACTTTGTGATGCATAGTGTGCTAGGTGTTTTCCAAACAATTTTATTTAATCTACATAACAAATCAGAACATTAAGTACTGTATTCCCAAGTTTACAGGTAAGAAAACTGAGACTCAAGAAACTTACATTATTTACTCAAGGAAATTTGCACAGTTCAGGAGTGGCAAAATTGAATCACCTGGTCACAATTGGTGCTCCTATTATGCCATTTTGGCCTAATATTTGCCTAACTTCTGAAACTTGGTTTTCTTTATCTTTAACATGAAGAGATGACGAGGTAAGAAAACAACACAGGACTCTTTCAGTTCTCACATTTTATGTAGTTACAATTGTGACCAACCTCATAGAGAGATTATGAGGATTTCGTGCATGTTTCCTTAAAAAATGAGAAAAATAGGATACAAAGTCAAGATGTTATTTTAGTAAATAAAATTCCATTTTTTTAAGCAAATCACATGACAATTGCAGAGCTGCTTTATCATTCCAGCTGACAGATTTTGAACAGATAGTTGGTCCTAAGATTTTTGCTCTGAATTTCCCAGGCTCCTAAAGTTTTTGTCTTAAGTTTCTTAGGCTCTATGTCTCTATGCAGATAAGCAAATGTATGCACAAATGTTCTGTGTGTGTGTGTGTGTGTGTGTATGTATGTGTATTGCCATGTGGAGGACCTTAGAAAATTGAATATTCTCTTTTGTAACGTGAACAGTCAGGATTTAATTGAATTTTCATATATGACTTGGTTTTGTAGTTTTTGCTTTTCTAAACAGAGCCTACTTGAAGTACAGTAGCATGGAGTACAAATGGAGAAATCACCCTGAAGTAAGTGAAATGCTACTTCACTCTGTCAAGATTCTTCAAGCTGTTTTTTTTTTTTTAATGTATTATTACTGGCCTAGTACTATGAGGAACCTACACTTCCTTTGTGATCCTGTTTGTAATTTAAAGCAGATTTTCAATGAATTAATTAAAAAGGAATATATATTTTTTCATGGCTATTTCCTACTCTTCCCCAAGTTCAGCTTCCCAACAATACTAACCAAGTTGTAGAATAGCAAAAGCCATTCATTACTGATTTTTTTGTACTAATGGGCACAGAATGCTTTCCTGCCTGCATAAATGGCTTGCATATGCAATCCTGAATTCAGCAGGTTTGAATTAAAGAACATATATAACAAATTTGAAAGGGTCTTCTGCATCATAGACTATGTTTCTTCTTTTAAAAAATGATACATGCCAATATATACACAATATCATGCACTTAGAGTTAACATATTTTACATGCTTTTGGAGAATGGGCAGACAAGGAGTGAACATTCTAGAAAACACAATTTTAATCTGTTTATATAGTTAAATAATATAAAAATCTTTATTGTGACAGAATTTTCAAAAATCAAGAAAAACTCCTTACCAGAAGTTTTAGCATGGGCAATAGAAAGTAAGTAACCTCTTAAATACTAGCTTAAAGATAGTGTGGCTATAGCACATGTTCTATGTTAAGATGATATACACTTGATTAGTGATATTTCAGATGTATTTTATGTATTTTTATGATGTTGTCTTCTGTTTATCTTTTAAATCAGTAGATTACAATTTTACACAAGCTAGAATAGTTTTATTTTACTTTGTTTTAGCCTTTTGCCAGAAGCAATATGGTAGTTTGGAATGACTAAATTTAGGAGTGAATAATTATATTTATAGGGATAAATACTATGCTCACTTTGGCCACACATATAGTGGAAATAAATACTGTTGATTGAAACATGTTGAAAATTTGGATAACATTTTTCTAACCTATTGATCCATACTGAGCAAAATTTTTTTTGTTCTTTTGAAGATTTAAAAAATTATTTTCAGAGTAGGGGAGGGAGAGACGCAGAGAGGGCAAGAGAGACGTCAATGTATGGTTGCCTTTCACCTGCCTCCAGCTACAGACTTGGCTGGAGACCTGGCTTGCAACCTGGTTTGCAACCAGGTATATGCCCTGGCTGGGGAATTGAACCAGCAACCTTTGGATTTGCAGGCCGGTGCCTTATCCACTGTGCCACCAGCCAGAGCCAGCAAAATTTTAAGACAGATAATTCTTTATCCTCATAGAAGTCTCTGTTACTCTTACATGGATTGTTCTTTGTGCTAGTATCTGAAAATATTTTTTCCATACAAGGAATAGCAAACTTTAGTAACATTTGGTTTAAGGGCCAGGAAGGGAAGTCCCTCTTTTTGGTCATTTTATAAACTGTTTGGCATACTTTTAATTTACAATATTCAAATGAGAATACTTTGCACAAATCTTTTATTAAACAGATCCAGCATGTTCAAAATGGTAACGTCCATTGTCAGTAATACTAATAGAAGGTGAATATGGCCAACGCAAGTTCCATGGGAAACAAGTTGGGGGAGAGTCATTTATATATTGGCAAGATATTATTATTATTAGCTTTGCTACAACAAATCAGAGGGACTTTTATGACTTGATTTCATCTTAAGTCATTACTACCTGCAAAAAATAGTAAACAAAAATAGGTAAGTAAAAACTAACATATTTAACATGAATAACTGCAGTTACTTAATTTGATTTGATTCATTTGCCTTAGTTTTATGTACAATTTTTTTTTGCCTAATGAATTGGGAGAAAACCAACATAGAAAGTAAGAGTTGTGTTTGGATTATGTGGTCGTTTTGGGATTAACTATGTTGTAAGTTATTATTTTTTAGTTCCTTTCACAAATAAACAGTTTAGCTGTCCTTTGGAAATTAGTAAATTCATTTCAGAAGTACATAATTCTGTTACTATCATATTCTTTAACTGTAACAGTTGTCTTAAACATTGTTTTATAAATTAAAAAGTAAATAATAGAAAATATTAAGCCAAAAAATAAACAAGCGAAACTTTTTATCATTTTGATTTAATACCAATTGCTTTGAAAATGAATCAATTTCTCTAAAAGAAAGCCTGACCAATCGCAGCTGGATTACAAAATACAGCCCAACCACTACTTCAGGAGATAAAGTGCAGATGTTCTGTAATAAAGGGAATTCGAAATTCACCTGGGTAATCAACTTTGTGACCTTAAAGCTGCTTCACTGCTTACAGGGATATTCAGTTAAGTGAGACCCACACCTGGTAGTAATGATCAAAATGCGCTGGAATATTTAAGATCCCATCATGCTGACATTCTCAGCAGCAAGTGCACAGCATATCCTGGGACTGAGGATAAAAGGATTGCTACAGTTGAGTTCCAGGTGTGAAGGAGGAGATTTATGACAACCGATTTATTATGAATTTCTTTAAGGCCTAGAATCCCTACAGTAATTTACCTGAAGGACCTCATGGCACTGCAGTGGTTTGCAAGAGCAATGGACATACATATAAGAAAGCTTTATTTCGGAGGGTGTTAACTGCACTGATAATTGCACTTACACACTCACATGTCATGCTTGAGTTTGGAGATTAAGATGAAACCTCCAGTTTTCTGCTGCAAAATATCTGAATCCTCCTACTTTTACAATAACTTTTATATTTGTTAGAACTAGAAAGGTATCCCCATTATTTCAATTCATTTGGTATGCCCCTCCTTTGTTTTTAAGTATAATTAGTATACAATATTATATTACTTATTAGTTTCAGGTGTGCAGTATAGTGATTTGACATTTTTATACCTTACAATATGATGTGTCATACATACATCAAGCATGTGCTGTATACTCATAATTCAGTAGACAATGCTTTCTGTATTATCTCCTCTTCATATTGTAATGTTTAGTGTAATGTATAAACCTCATATATATCATAGGATGTGTTATGGTCAGACTTTTTAATTGGAAGAAAGAGGTGGGGAGAAACATTGATTGGTTTTGTCTCACACACCCCCAACTGAGGACCTGGCCACAACCCATGCATGTGCCCCGACTGGGATTTGAACTGATGACCTTTCAGTTCACAGACTGGCCCTCATCCACTGAACCACACCAGCCAGAGCAGATATTTCTAAAGATTTTATGTGTTTATTTTTAAAGAGGAGAAGGGAGAAGAAAGAGGGGGAGAAACATCAATGTGTGGCTACCTTTCACGTGCCTCCAACTGAGGACCTGGCTTGCAACTCAGGCATGTGCCTGACTGGGAATTAAACTGGCAATCCTTTAGTTCCCAGGCCAGTGCTCAATCCACTGAGCCACACCAGCCAGGGTGCAGTCAGACATTTCTAAAAACAAATGCTGGCTCTGCTGCTTCCTTGATCAAGTAATTACACTTATAAGTATAGGAAATTGCGTAATACACATAAACAGATTGGCAAAAAATTCTATGGACATAATAATTGGGACTTGCTTATTAAAATAACATTTTTTACCCAATGCAAGAAATCAGGGCCATCACTCTAAGCATCAATTGTCACTTTTAGGAGCTAGATATTGTGAAGAATGAGAACTGTTCAACTTAATCACACATATTTTAGTAGCTAGTTGGTATGAAGAAACATGAATCCTGAATATCAGCTTGTATATACTTATTTCTGTCTTATAAAAATACATATTTAAATGTTTTAAAAATATTTGATTTTCCCTCAAGTAGGGCAGTATTATCATTAAAAATGTTTTTTTTGAGTTGCAATTTTGAAGTGTACATTAAGATTTGTGGATATTTCTGTAGTGTTACTTCAAAATGCTACATTCCTATGTATTGCTGAGCACAGGGAACTAGAGAAGAAAAGTGCATTATGAAAGTAGCATATGGATAAATTGATTACTGAACCAAAATAAAGTGAAAAGAATTAGGACAGTTTTAAGTGTTCAGTTTCTGAAAATTATTTAGTTATTTTTAATTCATAACCCTTCCCTCAGAAAAATTATTACCCAAGTCATGTGGTATATAAGACTGGTCTAAATTTCAGATGTACGTGTGTGTGTGGATGTGAGAGACAGAAAAAGAGATAGGGAAAGAAAATCCTTCAATGCTTTACTATATAATGATTTGGCTTTCACCTATGGGGACAAGTGTCACCCGAGTATCATTGGTCACTTAACAGATCAAAGAGAAGAAAAACAACCCAGAGTCTGAAATGTCAAATGCCTGCTTTTTCCTTTCACATGTATATTTCAAAACAAAAACCAGGCTTTCAAAACAGGAGAATTTGGTCAGTTTCATGTGTGCTGCAGCTACCCTGTTTCAGGCTTGTGTTTATATTGGATCCAAATGCTTCACTGACAGATGTGGGGCACATCCAAATAGTTGCTTCTGGATAAAGTTATTTACACTGAAGTTTGACCCACAAGGGCAACAGAGCAGCTAAGTACCCTGGGTAATACTAACAGACAGCTCTACTTTGCTCCAGATCATTTAGATTTAAAAAAAAAAAAAAAAAAAAAACTTTCTGTAAACTTCAAAGCTTTTTACCCCAGCATGCATGCTAGTTTCCATGAAAATAAAAGTTTGAAACCTACACCCTTTATATCAAAATATCAGGAAACGGGATCTTAACATTTGGTCTCTGTCTCAAAAGCCTTCAACAGAATTGGCCACATACCATTATCTATTATATTTATAGGCCAGCAAGGTCACCAATGTAAAGTCAGCAGAATCATTTTTGCATTGTAAGGTCCATTTAAAAGAGAATGTTGGGGTTAGATTGTGGGAGGAAAGGTTTTATTTGGCCAGGCATATGTGTGCTCATCAAGTGGGAATATACTTATGAAACATGCATTATACTGTACGTGTTTGTTCCCAATCCCTTACACACTGTGGTGCAGGAAGTATCCAGACTATGAGAATTTTTTCCCAGTTCATCTTGGTTTGATTTAAATATAAATCTTGAGTTAATCATATGTTAAAATGTATAACTCTTGAACAAAATTTTAAAGGAACACTGGAAATTTCTGGGAGATAAATTTGTTTTCTAATCTTTTATTTTAGAGGAAGAATTCACTTAAGCATGAGATACTTAAAATAACATTAAAGCAAATATCATAACACAATAAGATGTTATCCAAATTCCACGTCCTGTTTAGAAGGGAAATATTTCTTTGAGATAGTATTCAATACGACAATTTCCTCATGTATTAAAAGGATTAGCCTTTTGTACTTGAACTGTAACAGAGAACTTTTCTTTCCATTCATCCCCTGCCTTCTTTTATAGTAATATTGCTTTCCTTATTATTCAAGTAGAAACAAGATAGCCTTAATATCTGAGGGACAGACCTCTCTAGCACACACATACACACGCACACAATTTGCAAATGAGCCTTCATAGTACTGCACTAAAGAAAAGCTTGCTTTTTAGATCATACATGTGATCCAAATTCTTTCACAAAAAGTATATTTTAACAGTTGTCAATAACTATAATGGGTATCTCTCATAGAAGATGAACCTATAATTTGCTAATATTTTAAATCATGGTGTTCTTTTAATTTACCTGTGGCAGTGATAACTTTTGAATTACACCTGTGCCATTGATCTAGACTGTTGCTCATTTTACCTGGAAAATTATTATTTATAGCCTCCCAGGAACTTATTAATAATGTGAGTTTTAATCTGAGACAAATAAGGGGCTTTTTATTAAATGGAGTATATGGGCTAACATTTTATTTTGGGGTTTGGAATGGGAAGAAAGTTGATCACTTCAGAAACAGGAAAAAAGGAAGAGAAGGAATTTCTTTATATAGCCAGAGGCAGAGAACAGCTCAGTTCCAAGCCCACTGCCCTTTCCCGTGTGTTGCAATCGTCTGACAATTATGCCACAAGAGTGAGTAAAGAGGTAAAACATTCCTTATTGCTTGGGAGAATCAAATATTGCACAAATTCTTACTGTGGGAGACCAAGTCAAAGAGGAACTCTAGTAAAACAGCACTGAAGAAACGTTTGAAGTAATAAATTGTTTCTTTTACTTCAGTAAGAGTTGCCAATATTTTCAAAAAGAAAATAAGACAATACAAATGCTACTGTCCATTTGGAGCATCTCTGAGAAATCTGCCAAAGTCAATGTTTATATGAAATTTAAGATTGTTATTCCTTTTCCTGTGTGGGGGTAGGGGTAGGGGAAAATTCCATATTTAAATATTTCTTTGCGCAAACAATAAGAAGGAGGAAAACAACTTTCTGTCCTTTTTTCTCTGAAAAGCTCATTTATTTTACTGACATGAAAATTAGTGCCTATTTATATGTCATAGTATAAGAATATATTCATTATATTTCTAGTTTCAAAATCAGAAACCCTTCACTTTACTATAAATCAAGTGAATAGTAAATCCATAGAGATAGACAATTTATCCCACTTAGGTTAATAAAGAGATTTCTGAGCATTTTTCTCTCAAGGTTACTGCCTGGTTGTAGAAGAAAAGGCGAGTAGAGGTTAGATACCAAAAGGTTAACATTGACTACTTTTATGTACATGTTTGCACTTCGTCCTTATTTGAATTTCTTGCATTTTCTAAAACATATTAGTAGGAGGAGCAAAATTTATTTTTTTTTAAATTGTGGGTTTGATATCATCAAATATATGCACCACTTGGATCTTTTAAAATTAATCATCCTGATTCAGTTTTGAGGACTGTTAGATAGTAAGTGACAGTGAAAATGTGTAGTTATTCTTCCACATAGTCATTCTAAAATATTTATTATACATCTCTCATGTACACATCACTATGTTTGGTGCTAAATACTTTCACAAGAGTCTTATAATAGTCATATCAGATAAAGGGTTGTAGTGTTGAAGCTCAGTGTTGTATGAGTAGGCTATGAATACCAGGTGAGAAATTTGGATTCTATGTTGTAAGGGAAGAAGAGAGAGTGGAGGTTTTTAAAAGAAGAATATGATCAAAATAATGTCTTAGAAAGATATCACTTTTGTCCATGTTTGTTGTGCAGTGTTAGAATAGCAGGAGTGTGGAGCAAAAAGGACACAGCAGGCTGTTGCAATGTGAAGCCCCAGAACTACAACGGTGTTGTCAGTGTGCAAACGCAGAGGAAAAGCAATCTGTTTTAGTGATGGATACTGGTGTAGGGTGAGGCTGGACCAGGGGAACGGGAGTGCTGGTTGGCCACACACAGGCCTGAAACAAAATGATCTCTCAAGTTGTTAACCTTAAAGGTGTAGGGAAATAATGTCACATGATAACAAATAAAACTCAATCCCTCCATAGTTGCATAGGGCTGCTGGTGAGTTTTAGTTTTTGAAGGAAAATTTACCATTAAAAAAAGGGAAAAGAGATTCCAGGAATCTTGTTACTTGGCAATGGTGTAACAAAAGGACCCAGGCTAAGGGATTAGGAGGCTATGGTAATATTCTGAGCCCTATCACTAGTCACTTTTCTGTGCCTCTCTTTCTCTGTCAGCGAACTGAGTGAAACTACACTTGTCTCACAGGGATACTCACTGAGAGGTGGGGCAAGTGATTAGGTCGCCTCAGAAGGAAATTGACATAGAAATCCTAGCTTCATTATGCTTCGCTCAATAATAAGTGACTCACAGGGAAACAATGGCAATGGTTGAAATATCTAAGCAGTGCCTAGTGGAAACCAAACAAGACTCTTTTGTTAGGAGTAAACTGGTCTTCTGAAGAGGGGAGAGAGAAGAGGCAAATCAAAAGGACTTAGTGCCCTCTTGGTGATCTCAAGGTCTGAAATAGTGAATGCGTGCCTATAAGCACCTTTTTTACTTTTCATTTCCTAGGCTGATTAGACCCATAGACTAGTACAAGAGGCAAACTCATACTCGGGGGTACCTGGAGCAGGGGTTGTGAATGAAAGGGGGAAAATCTAATTACATGATACTTGAAAATGGACTTCAGTTAAGAACAGCTTGCATTTTCCCCCCTAATACAAATGCACCTATTTTGTTTTCTATTGATAGTCTCACTTGAAGTTTGTATTTGGTACATGGAAAAATTAATATTTTATCTTTTGGAATATTACTTAAATTTTATGTTGCATTTCAAATAAGCAATCTTGAGTGGGAAATAAATTTCTGAAAGAAAAAAAGACCAAAAAGAAGTTTTTCCACATTTGTTTTGTCATAAATCTATATTAAGTTGATGATCTTTACAAAACAAAAACAAGCTGATAAAATTATATACCCAAACAAGAGCATAAATGTGCTCACAGATTTGATCCAAAAGATGCCCTTTTAATGTGAGTGTTTATTTTAAAAAATAAATCCTTGATTAAATTCACATTTTTGTCTTCTGATCATTAGATAACTCAGCATCATTATAGTTTACCGAAATAAAGCTAATCCCTGAAAGAAAATGTGATTTTTGAATAAGAGCTGTCAAGTCAAAGTGATTGAGAAATCCAGATGAGAATTGTGTTCTCATCAGCTTGATACTCGCAATACATAGGAGGAAACTGGAGGGTGGCAACTTACAATTTCATGATCAATTTAACAGATCACAACCCAATTTAAAACTCAAAAAATAAACCCACAACATAAATTCAGGGAAACTGAAGCATATTCACTTTAAAAACCAAAGGGATTGAGGGCAATATAGTAATTTGAAATGGGAGACAAAGCAGGACGTGTTCAGTTGAAAGCATTGAAATTAGTGTTGTACAAGAAAATTTGCACAAAGGATTAAAAAGAGGGAAATATATTAATTGAGGTTTTTGAAAGTGTTATCACATATAAAGAATAGTGATAGAAATCATGTAAAAAGAAAAGCCCTGATTAGATATTGTGACAGATTTGGGAGGGGGGTCCGGTGGGCTTTGAAATAAGCCATGATCTTCCTTAGAATAACTTATACAAAAAATACAAGAGTACTAAGCAAAATATTAAGATTGAAAGAAGCTTTGTGAGAACATTTCACTTGGGCTCTTCAGACTGGATTTTAAGAAAGAAAAGCCATTAATGCAATTGTTGCCATTGTTAACACTCATTTCACAACCTAAACAAAAACACCTCCATGTTCAAAGACTCAATTATACTATCTGAGATGAGGGTGATCGTGGTGAAAACAGTCTTTCTCTTTCTCTAGTTCTCCCCCTTCCCCAAAGTTCATGATTCTATTCCTTTGAGAAAATGGACAAAGGAAGTTAGGATGACCTCTTTTAGTCACCCTGTGCTTTCCACATCTCAAAATAACTCCGAGAGTTCTAGCTCTTTTATTTAGCAATATTTCTAAATCATTTCCTTTTTTCTCTGTCCTCTCACTTAGCAAACCTGCAAAATACTGAAGCAGTTGAAAAAGTGACCGAAGCTTCTGATATTTTAGAAGTCTTTTAAATAGAAATGCTTTTTAAAGTACTTGTGGTAACTAAATAAGTGAAATCTGATGCTAAAGAGTATGTTTATTTTATCCCGTGGTATAATTCCTGTGTGCGGAAAGTGGCGGTTCCACATTCCTGCACCCTTAAGTAGTGGTCAGAGTGGACTTATTTTAAGGGCCTTTTTCTTAGGCCAACGGAATGCGGTCCAGTTCCTCCCAGATAATTTTCCAGGATCACTGGCATTCGGAATCTTGAGCATGGCCAGCAAAGGTTTTGTGACTATTGTGTTAGGATGCGTGTGGTCGTGTGTGCCCACATGCTCAAATACACGCTTGTGCACAGGAACCAGTAGTGTGAGTTGAGGAAAGTAGACCATTTTCAGCCGAGGCCCAGACAATCCTTAGCGATGCCAAGAACCAAGAAAGGATCAGGGAACATTCACTTCCACTATGCAGCCCAGGCCATTGCAAATTTATCCAGTGTTACAAACAAAGGGCCATACTCATAGGAAATCTACTTTCTTTAGAAACCGTTTTTTCTCTGAGTTTAGCAGGGAATAATAGCCACAAGTGAGAGATGCAATGCTTCCTTAGAACAATGCAACATATTTTGGAACCTCCTAGCCTCCCATTTAAGTGTTTATTTAGTTATTGCAGAGCTTCCCTAATCCACATTTCTCCCTTATCTCCAACTGTTTCTCAACTAATGACTATGAAAAAAATTATAATCACAATTATTGGCTACTAGGTAGGAGCCTCCCCAAAAGAAAATAAGACAGTGGAGTCATTTAAGACCTAAAACGATGAGGTAATGGGCTGTCTAGTTTTTATTATTTTATATCTTATCTCATAGGCTTACTTGATCCCTACACAAGATGGGTCCTATTTAAAATCATTTCTTTCAGTCAGTGCATGCTGCTACAGCTTTTGGGTACAAAGCGAGCTCAAGAAATTCTTCCTGGTTTGAGGTGACTTGACTACAGACATACATACATGAGTCTAGGGGCATCATTTCCACATAAGGACAGCATGCCATATACACAAATTAATCTGTATGGTTATCCTAATGGCCAGGGGTCTTAGCTACCTGTTCTTCCTATTGTAAGATGGTGCCCAGGCAGTGCACTCGGTCACTTACTTTGCATCCATGTTTGATACAAACTGATTCCTCACATCAAACCACAGTAAACAATCAGTGGGCATATTGGGAATGGATGCTAAAGAATTAGGACAACAATGAAAAATGAGATAAAACCTAATAACTAAATGATTTAACTGTCATCAAAATGGATTATGTATTTAGGGAATATTATTTCACCCAAATAGAGAAGGCTTGGCTTGGATTTCCAACTGCCCATATTTAGTCTTTCTCTCTTTGGGTACACAAGGGGCATTCAATCCAAATTATCCAGCCTATATGGCTCTCTCTCTGTCTCCTGCTTTTTGTTCCCTATTCATTCCTTGTACAAAGCCCGGCCTATAGAAGGAGTGGCTTGAGGGCGCCTAGAGGCATTTTACATCAATGGCTTTGAGTTCTCCATTTAACTCTTCAACTGATTAATATTCTGTGTAGCCAGAAGCCAGCCTGACTCAGGGCCTGGGTTTAAAGAGCAGATGGATTATGGCCACTGCTCCTCAATTGATTCATTATTTAGGCCATTAATTTTCTTCTCACCAAAAACATCTGGCGTCTGATGCTTGGGGATAAACTGACATTAGCTGCAAGCAAGTTTAATAACAGGTTCATCATCTCTGATTGCAGGTTAAAACCACAGACAAGAGTTCAGAAAGTGTGCAAGTATTTCAAGGAAAAAGACACTGTGTTTAGAAACACTCTAAAAGAATTGATTTTATTTTGTTTTGATTTTCAACAAAAGTCCATTCACTTTTTGGCAGCATGACATTCCCAATCATTTTAATTAAGAGAATAAATATTAAATAACTTTGCAAACTGTGAAGATAAATAAGTAACTTTATTATTTTATTTAGATCAATTTGCACACTGGTATGCCACAATACTTTTTTTAACTTATTTTTTTAAAGATTTTATTTTACCATTTTTAGAGAGAGGGGAAGGGAGAGAGGAAGAGAGGGAGAAAGAAAGACATCAATGTATGGCTGCCTTTCACCTGCCCCCAAGGCTAAGGACCTGGCTGGAGACCTGGCTTGCAACCTGGTTATGTGCCCTGGCTGGGAATCCAACCAGTGACATTTGGGTTCGCAGGCTGGCGCCTATCCACTGTACCTCCAGCCAGGGTAGAATTTTTAAAACATGAAATAACTATTTGGTCAGGGGCACTGAACTCTTTTCTCTTACATTGTCAAATAAAAAAATGACAACAGCCAATACAACAATAACTGTTCAATGCGAGTACATAAAAATTATACCTATTTTGTCAGATTGACCAAAAAATATATATTTTTGGTGTGCCACAGAATTTTAGTAGTTTATGTGTGCCATGACATGAAAAATGTTGAAAATTGCTGTTTTATATTATGGAACTGCCAATGATATATTGAATATGTTTTATTTTTATATCCCATAACAGCCCATGTTTATTGACCAGATACTTTCCACCTCAAGTACTACTAAATCACATTTTTAAATTAAGCTGACCCTTGTCAAACTAGCTAAAAGGTACCTATTACAACTCTATCGTCCATTTCTTTATCTTTTTTTTCTTCCTCTAACACTAAAACTTATAGTGTTTCAACAACTTTTGCCTACCATAATACTATCTGGGGGAAAGGTTCTGGTGTTAGTCATTCACATCATAGGATAAATGTGACCTCTCTCTTGTAAAAGATTTGCAATTAATGGCTAATATTTTAGTGTGAAATAAAAGGACACTCGCAAAGGAACTTAGGTTGATAGTAAAGGGATAATTATATGTGCATGCACAAATTTATATATTTCTCTGCCATTGGCTACTTCCTGCCATCTCTGAAAACATACTTGCATAGATGGCTGGCTGGCTATGTTGCCTGTATGCCTAGCTGCCTGTATGGGTTGCAGGCAGGTGTTTGGCACCAATCTATAAGACGTCAAATACAGATTAGTTGCCAAAAATAAACAGTTGTGTGGGTGGACCTAGCAAGAAATTCACAGCAGACATCTGGCTTGGACCATCCCTGTGGGCTACAGCTTCAACATATTCATCCCACGACTCCTCTGTTCCATGCAATGCTTGCTGGAAGACTGCCCAAAGGTGAATTAAGTAAAAGGCATGAATGAGCCTACACTGATCAGCCTCAGATTTGTAAACCAGCACACCCCCAACTCCTAATTCAGTAGAAACTGTGTGAGTCAATGACAAGAATTATTCACTAGGCTAGTAAGGTCCTGATAGAAATGACTGGTTATTTTAAAGAGTCTGTATCCCAAGTAAAGTGGACTTTTCTCCCAATTCTCTTTGAAAAGAGATAAAGGGGATCCCTGCTTTCCCCCTGCTTTTCTCCTGCTTCCAACAGTTCCTTTCATTCTCTCTTATATGTACTTTGTGTTTTGATAGATTTTTTTCTTTTCAGGGTAAAAATGTTATGGGATGTGCAAGCCCTTAGAATGCATGGCACAAGTGAAAGATGAGAACTGCACTGTGTTTTAGTGCTATAGGCCAAAGACAGATACTCTAAGGATGTTTTAGAAACTGGGACAGCCAAAGTCATTTCTGACACAAAAGCTCAGTCAATTGGTCTTTTTAGCAGTTCGACTAGCTTCTCCTCCCCAGTTCTTCTGACCACTGTTTACCACTGAGCACCCCATTCGCACTCCTTACCATCACTTATGGCATTTCTAGAGTTGGTGAATTCCCTTAGAGTTGTAGAGAAGAATATTTCCCAGATTTAGAGACTTCATAGATCAGTTAAGCTTAAAGAAAGGATTATTTTACATTTACACAATGGAATACTATGCAGCAGAAAGAAAGGAGGAACTCCGACTTTTTGTGATATCATGAATGGAACTGGAGAGTATTATGATTTTATGATTAGTGAAATAAGTCAGGCAGCAAAAGACATATACCATATTATCTCAATGATAACAGGAATATAATGAACAAGACAAACAAATGAGCAAAATTAAACCAGAAGCATAGAAATGAGGAACAGACTAGTAGTGATCAGAGGGGAGAGGAAAGGGGAGGGAAGGAGGAAAGAAGAAAAAGAGTTTAGGCAAGGAAGTAGTATAAATGACCCACAGACATGGACAACAGGGTGGGGACTGACTGTGGAAGCAGGGATGGGTGGGGCAGAGGAGAGCAACCAGAGAAAAATTGGGACAACTGTAATCAGACATAAAAATCAGAAAAAATCATAAATGTTTTTCAATTTAAAAACATTGACTATTGCATTTAATCTCTTTATTATTTTTTTAAATATATTTTATTCATTATTTTTAGAGAGAAGGGCAGGGGGGAGGGAGAAAGGGAGAGAAACATCAATATATGGTTGCCTTTCACCTGCTTGCAGCTACGGACCTGGCTGGGGACCTGGCTTGCAACCTGGTTATGTGCCCTGGCTGGGAATTGAACCAGCGACCTTTGGGTTCGCAGGCTGGTGCCT
Source organism: Noctilio leporinus (assembly GCA_004026585.1). NCBI lineage: Eukaryota > Metazoa > Chordata > Mammalia > Chiroptera > Noctilionidae > Noctilio > Noctilio leporinus. The sequence goes on along the minus strand of PVIW01003011.1, from coordinate 130,602 downwards.
ATCCTCTGAGCCACCAGCCAGGGCTTATTTATTCTTAAATATTCTACCATTCTTTAATTTTCTAGTGTCTTTGAGGAACTAATTATCTCTGCAACTCAGTCCCCTACTATTTCTATGCTTCTGACTTTAACCCTGAAGGCCAACATTGCCAATTCCATGGTATCTCAATATATTGAGAGTACCAACCTGAAAGATAAATTGAACTGTTAATAACAATTAAAGGTGTTAAGTATGTTTGAATTCAACATTCAATACAGCATTTTAAGCAAACTGTAGATGTAAATATTGGGTATAAATTCTATGACCCCTCTGCTGGATTCAGTGAGTCCTTATTTCAGTTCTTCCACTGAGGTAGAACTTCTTGGAGCTAAAAACAAATATTCTGTAAAAATTCAAATACCTCTGAAAAGTTAATCTTATACTATGAAATGTTATCAGTAGCTTCTACTTTTTAAAATCATCACCTGAGGATATCTTTATTGATTGTTTTTTTTTTTAGAGACAGTTACAGTAATGTGAGAGAGAAACATCGACCAGTTGTCTCCCCTTTGCAACCCAACTGGGGATCAAATCTGCAACCTAGTTATGCATCCTGGCTGGGAACCAAACCTGAATCCTTTTGGTGCATTGGGTGAAGCTCCAACCAAATGAACTGCGTGGCCAGGGCGATAGCTTCTACTTTTAAGTCAAATGCTGTCCTCCAAAGGCATTGAAAGAATGAAAACTTTAAAAGTCTCAGGGCAAGGTTGAAGGACTAAAGAATAATTCTGGATTATGGAAGAGAAGGACAGAGCTCTAACTAGGATACTCTTGAAGTCTGAGTGTTCTAGGCAACTAGAAGGAAAAGTATTGAAAGTTTCAGAAATGATATCGGATATTACAAATCTAAATGTAACTTTTCCTAGGGCATTATGACTACTGGTTAAATCTTAAATTACCATTTTTAAAAAGAGTATAATAAGCCTTCTCTTAATGTTGTCCATAACTTTTGGAAACTGTGAATTTAAGTTAAAGAACATAAAACCAATTTTGCTTTAAGCTAATTGACATAAATAAGAGTTAAGTTCTCACAGAATATTTTTGGTTACAAAAATATCACCAAATTTCTAAATAAATACCCCAAATACTTCTAATATTATTGAAAAATGTAACATATACATACATTTAAAAATTCTTTATGAAGACAAGTAAGGTAATTCTTTTCCAACTTACTTATTCCAGGTCAGGGTTGGAGGTAGCCTACACCTATCCAGGCAGTTCAGGGTGCAAGATGGGAACCAATCCTAGACAAGACATCATTTCATTACAGGATGCCCTCAAACACACCCATGCTCATTCATACTGGGACAATTTAGGTATGCTAATGCACATAATGTGAACATATTTGGGTTATGGCAGGAAACCACATCCCAGGAATAAACCTACATAGATATGGGGCAAACATGCAAACTCCACACAGGCAGTGGCCCCTCCAGAGTTTACTTATTTTTTCTTGTTAACAATATAACAAAACAATGTTGAATGAAATGACATTATTCTAGGACCTGCTATATTCCACTTTTTTTCACTCTGTCCCCTATTACTCTTACCAAACATTTACAAAATATGTGATGTTAATGAATAGTTTCCCCTCTGATAACATAATGGTTGTGTACCTGCAATATAACAGGGTCAGCATAGCTAATTGTTGTCATTCTTAATGAACCTAGCTGGGGATCATCCTGTCATTGGGTATGACAACTCTTAAGATAACCATGTACTTCTGTGTCCAATGTTAGTTCTCATTTCATAGAGATTTACACAAAACACTTTATAACCATGGAAAGGATTAATGTTTATTGTTGAATTTACCTCCTATAGCTGATATATATAATATTGGGAGCACATGTTTATCTACCCAATTTCAATGAAGGCAAGTTGCCTTGTACCTTGCTTTAGTTTCTTGGCATTTGGTCACACATACTACTCAGAAAAAATGACTGACTTCACCAAGATGGGAAAAACACCTTTCCTGCTCTCAAATATCCCTTGTTTTATCTTATCAGAAATTTGAGAACCTGGTTTTGCCATGACCTCTTGGTTCCCCTGAGATGAATGAGTAAGGAAATTATACTATGACTCTTGGCCATATTCATTAAGCTTAACTGCTCCCTGAAATTATCTTAATATCTCATTGATTCTAATTAGTACCTAGTATATTGTTGACATTCAATATAAGCCTGTTGCATGTCATCAACATGAACATTATGCTTATAATGGTCTGCAGTAATTCCCTAGGCAGTTGGGAAGAGAAAATATAATCACCCAGCTACTTACTATGTGGTAAAGCAGTCACATTCACTTAGTGCAAAATGGTACACTGTTTATCATGTGATTTTTTTATATTCTCCAGATTTTACTCAACAATGCCAGGTGGGGGGAAGGGAAGGGCCTCTTCTGGCTGAAGATGACTCTCCAGAGAATGTGGAAAATTAGAATGATGAAGCAAAACTTTCAAGCATTGTCTCTTCTCCAACTACTTTCCATGAGCTTCATCAGTCCTTCACTTCCCATTCATAACTATGGGTGAGCTGTTAATTGTCAGTTCCCAAACTCAAATATAACCTGATTTGCTAAAAGTCCTTTTTATTTGGACCCCAATGCAATACACTATAACATTAGACTTATTAGTTAAGTTTGCCAGAGAAGGTACAGGAAATTCTGTGTGTGTGTGTGTGTGCGCGCGCGCGTGTGTGTTTGCTAAACTCCAAAGGGAAAATGTGTTACTGTATAATATTGTGTTTAAGAACATATGCTTTAATGTCTGTACCCTGGCTGTGGCATAGAGTAGTTACATAACCTTATTAAAATCACTTAACCCCTCTAAGCCTCAATGTCTTCAACCCTAAATGTAGATGAGGCTAATATTTAGTTTATTTGGTTTTCTTAAATTAGATCATTCATGTAAATTGGTTAGTCCAGTGCTTAAGAACAATTTTTAAAAAATTGAATATGCCTGCCTATATTAACTGTTTTGAAGGATATTTCAAAGGACCAAGGGTTATAATTCTGAAGTAAACAAGAGACAATACATGAGAAACTTTAAGAAAGAATTGAGTGAATGTTGCTCTCTGTTAGGCTCTGCTAACTGCTTGAGTTCCTGCAGACAAACTGACTACTATAGCAATGTTGGTACAGTACTGGAGAGACCTTCAAGTATTTGAGGTAGGCAAGTAATTTAATCTTACTAAAATACAATTCAGAGTCATACTCTGATAGCAAAGTTGCCATGTTTATGTCAGCTTTTCTTCTTCTGAGCTACAATGCAACTGTCCAGAATTCATTATTGTTGTTTCTTTATTGTAAGATTTATTTACTTCTGTGTTTCTCAATCCTCTCCTTCCTGCACTCATACTTACTTGATAACTCCAGTACCACTGTATTAGTTTGCTAGGGCTCCCATCACAAAATACCGAAAACTATGTGGCTTAAACAAAAATGCATTTTCTCATAGTCTTCAAGGCTAGAAATGCAAGATCAAGATGTCAGCAAGTTTGATTTCTTCTGGAGCTTTGTTTCTTTGTTCTCAAGTAGCCACTTTCTTGCTATGTCTCCACAAGATCTTTCCTCTATGTGTGTGTGTGTCCATATTGTCTTTCCTTGTGTCCAAAATTCTTCTGCTTGTAAGGATAACAGTGAGCTGAGATTAAGATCCATTTCAGCTTCTTTTTAATTGTCTAGGAATAATTTTTTAAAATATATATTTGAATGTATCAGGGTGATATTGGTTAAAATGATATAATTTCAGGTGTACAGTTCTATAATAAATCACCTGTGTATTGTATTGTGTGTTCACCACCCAAGTCAAGTCTTTTCCCATCACCATTTATCCCTCCTTTACCCTCTTTCTCCTTCCCCCAAACTCTTTTCCCTCTGGTAATTATCACACTGTTGTCTGTGTTGATCAGGGTTTTTTGTTTGTTTGCTTGTTTTCTTTTTTTGCTCAATCCCTTCAGCTTTTTTCACTCAGCCCTCTAACTTCCCTCTCCTCTGTCAACTGTCAGTCTGTTCTCTGTATTTATGAATCTTATATCCCAGTGATTCACCTTCTGGGAATGTACCAGAAGAAACCAGAAACACTAATTTGAAAGAACACTATATGCACCCCTATGTACATAGGAGTGTTATTTAAAGTAGCCAATCAGTAGATGAGTGGATAAAACAACTATGAATAATACTAGGTTATGAAAAAAAAGGAAATCTTACCTTATGGGGCAGCATGGATGGATTTGGAAATTAATATGTTAAGTGAAATAAGCCAGTCAGAGAAAGACAAATACAATATAATATCACTTTTATGTGGGATCTAATGAACATAATAAATTGATGAACAATATATCTTTATTTTAATTTAATCACCTCTTTAAAGGCCCTGTCTCCTAATACTGTCACTTTTAGAGGTATTGAAGTTTACAGGTTCAACATGTGAATCATGTGGGGAACAATATTTAGCCTATAACAACCACAAAAAAATACAATTTTTTTTCCTTTTTCCTTTTTTTTTTTTTAATTTTATTGTTGTTGTATTACATCCATCCCTTTTTTGCTCCCCTCTGTCCCCCTCCCCACCCACCCTAAAAAATACAATTTATTGGCTTATGATTCCCATTGTTTTACATTGCTCAGAAAACATAGTTTAGATAGAGGAAGCTCTTTGCGTCTTTAGCAAAAACATGTTATCTTCTCTTAACACAGTACTGGTTACTACTACATGGAAATAGCCATTGGAATAATAAATTCATGTCAGAATAATGAATCCATGTTTGATTTGTCCTAAGATGTCAGTGACCAAATTATATATTTTATCATTTTATTCTCCTTTTTAATTTTAAATAGATTCAACTTTTTAGAGCACTTAGTCTCACAGCAAATTGGATGAAAAGTACTGGGAGTTTTCACATATTCCTTTCCAACTTCCTCGCCTCACATTGCTTGCATTACTACCAACATTTTGCATCAGAATGACGTATTTGTTACAATCACTCAACCTACATGGACAAATTCAAAGTTTATATAGAGTTCATTCAGAGCTTGAACATTCTATAAGTTTTAACAAATACTTAATGTTATATATCCACCATTATAGTATTGTACAGAATAGTGTCACTGTCCTAAAAATCCTCTGTTCTCTTCTCATTCATTTCTACCTCTCCCTAACCATTAACAACCATATCTTTTACTGACTCCATAATTTTGGCTTTTCCACAATGTTACACACTTTAAATTATATATATATATATATATATATATATATATATATATATATATATAGTATATACTCTTTTAAGGTTTCCATGTCTTTTTTTGGGGGGTGGTGGTGCTTGATAGATCATTTCATTTTAGCAATAAATGATATTCCGTTGTCTGGATGAACCTACATTTGTTTATCCATTTACCTACTGAAGGCCATGTTGGTTGTTTCCAACTTTTGGCAATTATAACTAAAATTGCTGTAAACATCCATGTGCAGGTTTTTGTGTGGACATAAGGTTTCCACTTATTTGGACAAAAGTCAAGGAGTATAATTGCTGAATTACATGGAAAGAATATGTTTAGTTTTGTAAGAAATTGCCAAGTACTTACATTATTTAGTTTATTATATATTTTTGTAAATAAACATCAGAATATAAAGACAAACTATGATATCACAGACACCATGTTCAGAATGTGTCCTTAATACATACATATGGGTTTAGAGTCTAAAAGCATTATATAAAATTTGGACACAACAATGTTTTACAGTTTCATTTTTTATTTATTTTTTGAAAGATTTTATTAATTATTTTTAGAGAGAGGGGAAGGAAGAGAAAGAGAGAGACACTTCACTGTATGGTTGCCTTTCACTTGCCTCTAGCTAAGGACCTGACTGGAGACCTGGCTTGCCACCTGGTTATGTGCCCTGACTGGGAATCAAACCAGCGACCTTTGGGTTCAGAGGCCAGTGCCTTATCCACTGTGCCACCAACCAGGGCTTCACAACAATGTTTTATATCTATATAATTTGAGTATAAATAACCACAGATAGGTTTGTGAATAAAAGGAGTCCATGATAATGTGAGTATAATGAGTCGATACAATTATATGTGTTAAAAGCTATTTTTAAAAGATTTTATTTATTTATTTTCAGGAAGAGGGGAAGTGAAAAAGAAAGAGAGAAAGAGAAACATCCATGTGTGGTTGCTTCTCATGAGCCCCAAACTGGGGACCTGGCCTACAGCCCAGGCATGTGCCCTGACTGGGAATGGAACTAGCAACCCTTTGGTTAACAGGCTGGTGCTCAATCCACTGAACCACACCAGCCAGGGCAAAAGATTTAAAGTTAAACTTAAAATGCATTGAGGTGCAATAATTTAGTCAATTTGAATTATTCATCTACATATTTTTATTTTATGTTAGTTTTAAAATTTTGAAATCCTTTGTCTTTCATCCTCACATTTTGATAGCTAAAGAAATCGATAGAGAAGTTAAGTCATTCTTCCTTTTCAAGGTCAAACTGGGGCCAGGATTCAGGTCCCTTGATAAGTCAGCTCTATAGTCTTTCAGTGTTCACTGATGATTTCACTATTATGAGAAAACTTGATTCCCAAGAACTGTAACTCTTAGCAGATGTTCTTACTCTAAATTCATGCAACATAAAGATACAGGAGATATACGATTTTCCCATGGACACATAGAAACTAAAACTCTCAACTGCATTTTTGGAGCTTGTCTTTCCTTTGGAGGAAAAATAAATTATTTTCTACGAAATACAGAGAAGCAAAAGTATGTTCCTTTGATTTGACATGAGATCTTAATTCATTACTTTGCTTGGTTTCCTTACCAAAGACATTGAAATATTTGATATATAATTGAAGCACTATGAACATTATTATCTTAAAACTCAGTAAATGAAAAGTTTATAGTGCAAATATTATGTGGGCTGGTACATTTTTTAAAAGTTTCATTCCCTTCATTAAAAGATCCCTATTATAGTCACTGATTGGCAGATAAATCTACCCCCCCCAAAATTATCTAAATCAAATTGTAATTAGACTACAATGAGGAAAATGATGGCAGCCTTACCATTTTCACTGTAGCAGTCAATTTGTCCACAATGCTGGCCTAATCAGATGTTAAAGCAATTATCATTAGTAGACTATCTTCTTTGTGAAGGATATGCTATTAAATGTTCATATTTAATTAAAAATGAATCTGAAAAATGTCTCCTTTTAGTGCATGTAACGGGCATAGTGTTGTTAAAATGTGTTATTCTTTATATCTTACATTTGAGCTAGCACTTGCGTGAATATACAGATACACTTCCTCCCCAACACACAGAGACACATACACATGCTCATGCTGTTATTGGGTTGGCCAAAAAGTCCATTTAGTTTTTTTTCCCATAAAATAAAAGACACATTTTTCATTTCACGAATAGCTTTATTGATCTGGATATTTTGAGGATGTCAGCTATCTTCCGTGTAGTACAACATTGATTGTTCTCAATTAATGCCTTGATTTGATTGCTATCAACTTCAACTGGTTCTTCTACATGACTGTGGAGCATCAGCCATCAAGAAATCTCAAGCATGAAAATTTGCAAATCACTTTTGACACGTTCCATCAGTTGCAGCAATTCTCCACACACTGCACAAATCTTTGCATTTCAGTTGCATTTTTACCTTTCTTGAAAGAAGAAAGCATAATATACTGATAATGTTGCATATCTTCTTTCATTGCCCATATTGAAATGGCTACACAAAAATTTACCAATTTTGATCAGCTTTTAAAATGCACACTGCTAGGACAGCTGTCACAATTATTTCAAATGAACTTAAAGACAACTAAGCACTCACTACTAGAGCCATCTTATGGAAAAAACCAAATGAACTTTTTGACCAACTCAACATGTGTTAAAGGACCAGTACATCTACACACCTAGAATACAGGAGACAGAGTTACAGTACTGTAGTTGGGACTCAGTAGTTTATGGCTTTTGAAAACATGAATCTGGAAACAAGTAAACCTGTAAGATATCCTGTTAGAAATTGCAAATAAAAATGACATTTAGTTGTAAGGTGTTTTGCCCAGTTTCTGTTAATGTTTGGGAAGGATTCACTAGAAAAATAAAAGATGCTCTTATAAGGATGATGGAGATATGTGTTTCTTGGCCAAAACCTGGTGAACTATTTCAACATGTTCTAAGAGAACAGATTCAGAAAAAAAATTATTTTATTTTTTTTCCAAATGACCAAATAAGTATGGATTTTAGGAGAATTAGAGTCTTTGCATCTTGGCCTTTCGGGTAAAATTGAGTGTAGAAAAGTTAGAGCCAAATTTATAATCCATTTTTATTATGTAAGGGGACTAGAGATCTTTGTAGAGATAATGATGCTGCACTTTTGTGTGTGTTTTGTTTTGTTTTACCTTGAGCCTGAACTTAAGTACAGATAGCATTCTACCCTTGGTTTTAGAGGCCAGTCTAAGGTGGCAATGATGTGGAAGAAATTGGATTAGGAGAAAGTTCTGAGTTTTCATCCTAGCTCTGAGATTTACAAGATACATTGCTTTGATTTCAAGTTTTCTTTCCTTTATACATTGATGATAATATCTATCTCATACTGCTATTGTAAGGATGTCAAGAAAGATGCAAAGAAGTAAGTATAGACACATGAAAGGTTTCTATTTTTCTAGCAATCAACCCAGTTTTTAAAGCAAGTTAAATTAAGTGAAAACAATTTTGATTAATCTAACTAAATAATAAAATTAGTATCCACATGACAAGATTTCTGAGCCTCATCTGTACTTACTTCTCAACTAGGTAAGATTTTTTTAACTTCATTTTTATTGTCGACACTATTTCAGATGTCCCCATTTCTCCCCCCACTTTGCCCACCTCCACCCAGTTCTCACCCACCCCCAGCCATCACAACACTGTTGTCAGTGTGTATGGATCATACATATATGTTCTTTGGTTAATCCCTTCCAGAGCAATTTATTTCACGCTTGAAACTCTATCTTGTCCACAATATTGACTCATAGATCCCAGTATAAGCACTTCTTCTCCTGGCTATTTCTATAGTCTTCTTCTTTCACCAAGCTTTGAGAATGTAAATATTTCTCTAAAGCATGCAGAAACTCCTAGAGAAGAACACACATAAAGGGAAAACAAATTAGAAAATGAAAAATAAAATGAATGACATTTCTCCTGACTACCTGCTTAATTTATTTTCACCTTGATGTTGAATGAATGAGGATTCTGTGTGAAGTCCAGATCTCACTGCATCTGCTACCTGAGATTCCAGCCAATCTTTGTGAGAAATGCTCTTTCATCCCTACAACTTTATAATCCTGCAAGTTATTTTAACGGTGTGTGTGAGCATGCATGTTGACACACATTTCTCTTTCTTTCTCTCTCTCTCTCTCTCCGTACCTCCTTTCCCCCTCTCTTCTAGATACATTCAGTTCTGAAAGCATCTTAAAAGACTTAGATTAAGCTCAGAAATCACACAGAATATTTAAGGTACTAGAAAGCAAAAGTTGAAATTGGGCGCCATTCATTATCTTAAAAAGGAACACATGCCTCTGCTTTCCAGCTGTGGGAAAGCTCACATCAGATGGGAGGGAAGGTGGAACTTGTAATTTTAGAATGACAGAAGTCTTTTCTCTTTTATGCTACTGCACACTCTCCTCAAATTCAGAGACTAAACCTAAAATTGTTATTTTATTAGAGACAACTTCTACTTGCACTGTTTGACTTTTTGCCTCACTAATTAGCCTTATTTTCCCCAGATATCATAACTAAGAAAGGTTTTGTAGAAAACAGAAAACTAAAACAAAGTTTCCATTAAATCAAAGAGGAATACACAAACTGAACCAAATGACAAGTCAGAGCTATGGAATGTGTTTTATCTTTCACATTTTTCTATGTGCTCCTGTTTCTCTAGCAGAACTTAGGTATAAACCAATTGATCAGCAGGGAGCTGTTACCTTAATTATAAAATGAAACAACCTTGCTAATGTAGTCTGAAAGCCTGGGTAGTTTCCACTCCAGACTGGTAGTTCTGAATGGGCTTCAAATCCAAATGCTTAGAAAAGGCTGTTGTTGTCGGATTGTGATGTGAAGGTTTGAAACAGCCCTACTGATTTGAGTCACTTAGGTTTTATCTTTCTATCTATCTATTTATCATTTATCTATCTATCTATCTATCTATCTATCTATCTATCTATCTGCAACCTCATTCTTTGCCCTTGGGGTGGAGATAAAATGCTAGCACTCCTTGGGTCCGAAGCAGCATGCACTTTTGAATTGTTCATTCCCAGGGAACCATTTGTTTGAGGAGGCTTTTTTGTCTGATTATTGGCCCTGGCCGTTAGGACTCAGGCAGAGATGTGATGAGCCTTGCAGGAAAAATTAAAGAAGATGTAAACAGTAAATGCAGACATTTTGCAACATAGCTAAAAATAAATTGCACTACAGGCAATTATGCAAGTTTTACTGGATACATTAAAAAGACATTAAATGCACAGCTGTTTTAAGTGTCTTTTAAGCTGATAAATTAACTGTCTAATAAATTGTAAGATTTGTCAGCTAATAATGCTATTTTATCTGCTTTAACATATGCCTTCCTAGTTCATGAAGCATTATTGTAAGTGCCAAAAGGAGATAATGTGCATTTTACAGTGTTATGTCTTAAGTGGAATGGATCATTGGCCATGAAGAAGTGTGTTAATAAATCTCCTAGGCTTTGTTAATTGCACTCAATGAAGTGTCACTGTTAAAACACAAAAGATGTGATAGAGAAAGCTGAACATAATGTCTTTCAGTTTTACAATTAACAGTTCACTAGGCAAATCGACCAAAAAGACCATAATTTGTTGAAGGCTTATTAACTTATATTTTCCTAGTCAAGGTCAGAATTGTGGATGGCTTTAAAGCTATGTTTTAATGCTCATCACAAAGGGTAACCTTGCTGGAAAGAAGGAATGTTTTTCCTCTGAGTGACATAAGATGCCTACCAAGTTCAAGAGAAATAAAGCAGCACCAACTCAAACATCAGTCTTTCAGAATCATTCACTATCAAGCATGTGTTTTGTCCTTGACTTGAGAAAAAAAGCTATTTTGTATTGTTTGTCCCAGGATGGTAAGTAAAAGGAGGGTAATGTACACTATGAGATTAAAAGACACTACTTCAGAGGCCATTAAGTATAAGTCCTTAGCCATTAAAAAAATAATGATAATAAATTGAAAAAGTTTAGTTTATGTGAAGTTAACGTATGTTTTCCTTTTGAACTCAGACAAGAGACACAGTAGACTCAATCTGAAAACTTGACATGAAATTCTTTTTCCTGTAAGTTTAGGTTAACTACAACAACAATCATGTTGCTTACATGTTAGAGCAAGAAGTGTCGTATTTTTCCTTTACTGTTAGGAATTTACCCTTGATCAGTTTTGATTATCCTATTCATTTGCAATTCTAGCCTGGCAAATCAAGAGGCACATCTTTAATAATGCTGTGGCTTTAACAATGACACTCACAAAGGGGAAACAATTAAATGACATACTGTCCTTAATATAGATGGAACTTTTTTGGGGGGGCCAAGTATTACATATTTCATGTGTTAGTTTAAGACTTACCAAAATATTTAATATTCAAAAAGAAAATCTAAGGTATTTTTAGAAATCCTTCATTAGAGTCTCTGTTCAATTCCTGAAAAATTTATTTATTTACAAACTAAGTAAGAACATCCACCTAATAGGATCATTGTCAGGATCAAGAAAGAAACTTTATGTGAAAGCACTTTAAAAAGCCAAATTAATATTAGTTGTTCTCTTCCTTTTTTAATTGAATTTATTAAATATTTGGTTAATAAAATTATATAGGTTTCAGGTGTACAATTCTATAACATATCATCTGCAAATTGCATTGTGTGTTCACCACCCCAAGTCTTCTTCGATCACCATTTATCCCCTCTTTACTCTCTTCTACCTCCCCCAACCCCCTTTCTTTTTTGTAATCATCATGATATTGTTTGTGTTCATGAGTTTTTATCTTTCTCTCTTTTTTAAAGATTTTATTATTTTTAGAGAGAGGAGAAGGAGAGGAGCAGAGAGGGAGAGAGACATCAATGTATGGTTGCCTTTCACCTGCCTCCAGCTACAAATCTGGCTGGAGATCTGGCTTGCAAGCTGGTTATGTGCCCTGGCTGGGAATCCAACCAGTGACCTTTGGGTTTGCAGGCTGGCACCTTCTACTGTGCCACCAGTCAGGGCCTTATCTTTTCTTAATCCCTTCATCTTTTTCACCCAACCCCATGACTCCCTCCTCTCTGACAGCTCACCTGTGTATTTTATTTGCTGCTTTATTCTGCCCATTATATTCCATATATGAGTGAAATCATTGGGGGTTAAATGCCAATTGTATAATTCTATTATTCAAAGCACATTTATACCTATTATCTCAATTTATGTTTAGAACAATCTTTAGGAAATGGCAGAGCAAGAATTCCTAAATACAAATATTTTCTGTTGGCCTGCTTAATATAAGATGCATTTTAGAGAATATAATTATATAACCAAGTATGATACAGAACTAATATATTTTAAAAGTTATCATCTAGTTGTAGAATCATACTGGTATTTCAGTAGAGGTAATGGAAGCTCAGAGATGTGTAATCTTCCTAAGCCTAATCAGTAAGGTTAGAGGGGGGGAATAAAACCCTAAACCTTCAAATATATTTCAATTCCAAAAACCCCATGTGGCTGTGAAACAAATCCCCTAATTGTCAGTCCAATGCTCCTTCACATGCCCACACTGCTTCACTTAGACCACACAGAAAATGAAAATGAAATAGGTCAAATGTTAGAAACTATTGTGGGAGTTCTAAAATCTATGTTGATATAAGGACTAGGTTGGATAGAAGGACAAGAGTGAAAGAACTTCAAATCTTTTGTGTTACATTCAGTAAACTATTTGAGTAGGGCTGTCTCAGATAGCTTCATTTCTGGCCAGACCACCCCAAAGAAATAGGAAGTCCTAATTATCCTCACCACCAACCTCTTTGTGACTGAGCATGAATGGGATGATTTGATCTTAAGTGGAGATTATACATTGTGCTATGCCAGCCAATCTTCAAACAAGCTTAAAAGTAGCTTTTAAAGAATATAAATCATCATTAGTAGAAACTAGATTGTTTGGGAGTGTTTTTTCTTTCCCCCTTAAACTCCAAAACATTTTGATCACTCTTCTTTTGAACTGCTGCTTCTACTTGAAGTTAGGAACTGCAAGGAAAGAAATACCATTGGTTCTTTTATTGATGTCTTGATATTCACGTGTAGAAAAGAAAAACAGAAAAAGTTATTCAGTTTTTATGAGATTTCTAAGGGCATGACTGCTGTGCACACAGTTGAGAAAGTTAGAATTATCTAAACTTCTGATACAGTGAAGTAAAAAAGAATGTAATATATTGATCTCAAGATAAGAATGATGTGTTTTTAACAAAAAAAATTAGAAATGAGTAAATCAAGAAACCTAGAAAGATAAAAAGAGAGAAAAGTATAGAGGGAGAGGAAGAGGGAGAAAAGGAAGGAAGGAAGGAAGGAAAGAAGGAAAAAACGGAGGGGGAGAGAGGGAGGAAGGAAGAAAGAAATACAAATGTACAGGTTGCATGCAATAAAATGGCAAAATTTTAGTAAAATAAACATATCACAAAAGTTTCATATTTGAAATAAATTTATTCTTATATGTAAATACATAAACAAAGCATTGTTTTTTTAAATTGTTCAAAAAAGTCTCCATTAGCTGCAACAATAAACTTGATTCAACTTTGGAAACTTGAGCATGCTTTCATTTAATTTTCTCTATTTATGGACATCATAATGTTTTCCATCTTAGATTTAGCAGCCTCTTTATTGGAATGAGGTTGTTTATTAACTTCTCTCTCACAAATGCTGCATATACAATAGTCTAAATTATTTGTATCTGGTGAACTAGGCGTCTAGATGTCCTTTGACCAGAATTCAGGAACATTGACATTGAGACATTCTTACACCTTTTTGGCATTCTGTGCTGGTGCACCACCTTGTTGGAAGATAAAATGATGCCCATTTGCAACTTGCTTCATCCATGGTACAACTACTTCTCTCAAAACGTCAAGGTAATCATCCTGGCTCTTCATTGATGGTCTCCAGATTCTGTGTACAATACCTGGATTTGTGCGATCCTTGCATACCATAAGCGTTTTCCTTGTTGGCGTGGCAACATCAGGATCGGTACCATACATCTCCTTCATGTTGTAAACTGTACATAAAGGGATGTTATTGAAGTTCACAGTTTCCTTGGCAGTTATCCTGCATGCCATCCAGAAATTATGGTTGCTCTAACATCATATTCCTTTGACATGATGGTTGCTCTCAGAATTTAATACTTTATATCTGAAACAATGATGTTGAATCATAACCTTAGAAACATAGTTTTTCAAAATAAGAAGCACGTGAAATAAGGAGATGCAAAGTTACTGTCAATTTATCATGCACACCCTACCGTATATTTCCCTATATTAAAAGATGAAAGCCCTGGATGGTGGCACAGTAGATAAGGCACCATCCTGAGACCCCAAAGGCCACTGGTTTGATTCCCCAGCCAGGGCACATAACCAGGTTGCAAGCCAGGTCTCCAGCCAGGTCCGTGGCTTGAGGCAGGTGAAAGGCAACCATATGTCAATGTCTCTCTCCCTCTCTGCCTCTCTCCCTTTCCCTCTCTCTAAAAATACCAAATAATAAAATCTTTTAAATAAATAAATAAATGATGAGACATGTACATATTTGGAGGCTTTTCAATGGCCAGTGTCAGTATTCCCAATAAAACATAAAATATTTCAAATTCTAGCAAATCCAAAAGTTCTGTCTTCTGCTATACACCAGTTCAAGCTCTCATGGTATGATGATGATGATAATAATAATAATAATAATAATAATATAAATATTTTGTTGAGGGCCTACTACATTGTAGGTACTAGTGTAAGAATTAGCTTGTATTAGCTCATTTAATTTGGCAATATCATGAAGCAAGTTATATAAGTGTTTCACTTAACAGATGTTGAAAAATACACACAGAGATTAAATAACTCAATCTAGATTACAAAGATAGTGACTTGCAGAGGCTGTCTGGTTCTAGAACTCATGATCTCAGCCACTATGTCATACTCACTGAGTATAATGTTCTCTTTCTGCTATCATCCAGGAATATATGAAAATACCCTGCCCTCCATTCAGGTGTTCTGAAGCCTGGCTCAGTTAATCATTACAAGAATGGTGAGCTAATGTCTGGAGGGACTACCAGGATTGTATTGGGCATGTAATTCAAACACCCTTGCCTCCCTGCAATGATAATACATGTTTTGTTGTAATGACTTTCATTATTTTATTTTACAAACAAGGTATATGTTCTCCATAAACAATTTAGAAAATAAATACATAACATTATAAAAATAATTAAAAGTTCCATTTATGCATCCAGCAAAAAATGACCACTGCACACAAACACCCCACACCACATATAATTTTGCCACCTGAGTAAAACATGTGAAGCATAGTTTAGCCACAACACATGTAAAAAAATCTGAAGGTTGTTTATTAATAGCAAGTACAATGTGAGAAAGAAGAAGGGTGTATCTTGGCTTGTAAGATGCTAAGATAATCTTTCATAAATGAAAAGTTTCTAAAAGAAAAAAGCTGACAGTCTTGTACTAGTTTATATTACTCCACTTACACCTGGAAAACTATGTTTTGTTATGGGTACCACACAGGATATTGATAAGCAAGAGTCTTATTTATAAGAAAACATCTGAAATAGTACAGGAAAAAATCAATAGAACTTAGAATTAAGAATAATAACAAATCCAAATGCCCTTCGTTTCTGTATTTAGATAGCTGAAAAATGTTAAATGAAAGCAATATAACCTGTATTACAACAAATTAAAAGAAAACATTTCAATGTTCATGATGAAAGCACCAGAGTCTCATCTTAGTGCAATTTGGGCTGCTGTAATAAACATACCATAGAGTAAATGGCTTAAAGAATAAAAATGTATTTCTCATAGTTCTTAAAGGTATAAATATGAGATGATGTTTCCAGCATATTCATTGTCTAGTGAAGGTTTACTTTCTGGTTCATAGATGGTATCTCCTCACTGTGTCCTCAAACGCAGAAGGATCAATGGAGCTCTCTGGGTCTCTTTTACAAGGACTCTAATGCCATTCACATGGACCTTAACTTCATGATCTAAATACTTTTCAAAGGCCCCACTTGCAAATACCATGAAACGTAGGATTAAGTTTCATGAGATGAATTTGGGAAGGAAATACACATCCAGTCTATAACAAGTCTTAAATGCCCCTTCTTATTCTGAATCTATATATAAATTCTTGGGCCTTTGGCATTCAAGACCTGGAACCTTGATGGGGAGTGTCCCTCTGCAAAATTTTGAAGGTAATCCATGTAATTTTTCAATATTCCTTTTCTCTGCTGGGATCTTTCACTGTTACCTTTGGCTGTCCAATAAACTCACTCTTACTCATCTACTACTAGCAACTCAGGTCTCTCCTGGCAAACCCCATGCTCTGTTACTTCCCTAGACTTCTTCCTTAGCCTTCTATTATATATATGTAGTTGTTATATTACATTCATCTCATTTTTCCCCCTCTGCCCTCCCTTTCTCCAACCTCCTTATCCTCCCCCTGACAGTCAATTCCACATGTTGCTTGTGTCCATGGGTCATCCATGCTAGTTCCTTGACTAAGCTGTTCCCCTTCCTTGCTTCCTTCTCCCCCTTCCCCACCCCCACCCGTCTACACACTAAAAGTGTGTTCCCTGTATTTGTTTCTCTGATTCTGTTTGTTCATTAGTCTCCTGTATTAAGTGAGAACATGCAGTATTTAGTTTTTGCTGCCTGCCTTATCTCACTAAGCATGATACTCTCCAGTTCTACCCATGCTATCACAAATAGTAGGAGTTCTCTTTCTTTCTGCTGCATAGAACTTCATTGTGAAAATGTACCAAAGTTTTTTGATCCATTCATCCACTGAAGGGCACTTAGATTGTTTCTAGCACTTGGCTATTGTAAATAGCATTGCTATGAACATAGGGGTGCATAGGTTCTTCTGAATTGGTATTTCAAAATTCTTTGAGTATAATCCTAGCAGTGGAATCAATGGAAGCACATACCATGTTCATGGTTGGGAAGAATTAACATCATTAAAATGTCCATACTACCCAAAGCTATCTACAGATTCAATGCAATCCTTATTAAAATACAAACATCATATTTCACAGAATTAGAACAAACATTTTTAAAAATTAATATGGATTAAAAAAAAGACCCTGTATAGCTATAACAGTCCTGAGAAAGAAGAATGAAGTAGGAGGAATCACAATACCAGACATCAAGCTATATTACAAAGCCATAGTAACCAAAACAGTCTGGTACTGGCACAAGAACAGACAAATAGACCAATGGAACAGAATAGAGAGCCCGGAAATAAACCCGGGACTCTATAGGCAACTAATGTGCGACAAAGGGGGAAAGAACATAAAATGGAGTACAAATAGACTCTTCAACAAGAACTGGACAGGCACATGCAAAAAAAAAAAAAATGAAAAATGAAACTAGACCACGAACTTACACTATACACCAGAGTAAACTCAAGATGGATAAAGGACTTAAACACAAGCAGAACCACCATAAAAGCCGTAGAGGAAAACGTAGTCAAAAATATTGCAGGTATCTCACACAGAAAAATTTTCACTGAAATATCCCCCAAGGCAAGGGAAATAAACAAATAAACAAAAGGGACTACATCAAACTAAAAAGTGTCTGCTCAGCTAAAGCAAATATCGAAAAAGTAAAAATGGAGCCAATCATATGGGAAAACATATTCTCCAATGACACACCAGACAAGGGTTTGATCTCCAAAATATATAAAGAGCTAATACAACTCAACACCAGGGAGACAAACAACCCAATTAACAAATGGGCAAAGGACCTAAACAGAACCTTCTCTAAGGAAGACATACAAAGGGCCCACAGGCACATAAAAGAATGCTCAGCAGGCACATGAAAGAATGCTCAACATCATTAGCCATCAGGGAGATACAAACTAAAACTTCGAGATACCACCTCACACCCATCAGATTGGCCATCATCAACAAATCAACAAACAAGTGCTGGTGAGGTTGTGGAGAAAAGGGAACCCTGATGCACTGCTGGTGGGAATGCAGGTTGGTACAGCCACTATGGAAGACAGTATGGAATTTCCTCAAAAAAACTAAAAATAGAACTGTCCTATTCTATTTCTTTAGGTGCTACCAATTCAGACAATAATCCAAGCAAATTGTATGATAATGACTTAACTGTTTTTCTAAACAGATAAAGTATGTGCTTTCTGATCTTGGCCAGGTAGCTCAGTTGATCACAGTGTTGTCATGATACACCAAGGTTGCAGGTTCAATGTCTTGTCAGGCCACACACAGGAAGCAGTGAATGCATGAACAAGTAGAATGACAAATTGATGTCTCTCTGTCCCTTCTTATCTATCTCTAAAATCAATTTAAAAATATGTGCACTCTGTCAGTGACATCCCCCAGACAATCAATCAAGGGATGTAAGGCAGTTTCAGAATGGAGTCATACATCTGTGTTTATTGCAGGTCCTTAAAAGAGTGCTGAGGGATGAAAGGAATCATGCCACAGAATGAGAGTTGTGAGAGGCGATTTATTCATATAGTTCCTCTAAAATATTTTCTCTAGCAGTGATCATGACCAGAATGGAAGTCCAGAAACAGCCTCAAAATATCTGCTGAAAGTTTGTGGAATCTTTTTCATCAACAGAAATCTGTAAAAGAGCATAAAATACCTTTGTGAAATACTAATAATGTCCTTGGGTATTGTAATATGCAAAGTCCTTCCAAACATGAAATCTCATATCAGTCTATCAAAACTCTTCAAGATAGGTGAGATGGGAGTAATTATACAGAGTTTACAAATGAAAAACTTGAGATTCATTAAATAACTGGCTTGCATTATCTATGCCTAATTGTGAAAAGAACCAAGAAAAAGTAAATTTACATATTCTAAAGCATTGTTTAGTGATATTTTAATAACAATTTAAAAATTACAAATATACAGTTATTGAGTATTTATTATACAACTAACCCTGTAGTAAGCAATTTATACATATTATCTCATTGAATCCTTTGGCAAACACTATGATGTAGGCATTATCATGCCAGTGCTACATATGTGGAAACTGAGGCTCATAGAGATTAGTGAGACTACATATTTATTAAATAGGAGAGCTAAGATCTTAGGCAAAATTTGTCTAAATGTTAATTCCCTATTATTTCCTCTTTAAAGCCACCATCTGTGCGTCACACCAGTTGTAGAATGAGTTGTTTACTTTTAAGCTCTGCATTTCCAATTTGACCTTCTCGCTTCAGTCATTTGTTATACTCACTCATAGCATTAATTTCCTAGTTTAAAAGCTCATATATCTAGCCACCAAAAATAGAAACCCTTAGTTTGAAAAATATTTGAAACAGATAATACACATGCAAAATGCGTAATTAAAATACATTACTTAATGTATAATACCTATGTTAAAAATCAAAGAATACGAAAATGAACAGAGTGAAAAGCAAGTTGCTCATTCATAAATGAACCTCCATCCTCGAGTTTCCAGAAACCAGAAACCACACCCTTCATGCCCACCATACTGCTTCAAAAAATAAATACTCTTAGCAGTCTCTGGTGTATCCATTCAAGGATATTCTGTTTTTGTGTTTAATAATTGTATGTAATTGTATGTATATGTGTATATATGTATATACTATATGAATATAAATTTAAATACAAAGATGTAACTGTACATGATGTATATGAGCACATGCATATATTTATGGCAAAACTTCTAGAAGCAGAATTATTAGGGCTCATGATATGTGTATTTTGTAACTTTGATAGATATTGTCAAGTTATCCTTCAAGTAAGTTATGTCAATTTAAGTCCTACCAACAATCTGTAAGAATGCCTGTTTTATCAGTGTTTACACATAATATATAAACAAACATTTTAAATAATGCTAAAATTATAGGCAAAAATGGCATCTCACAATATTTAGTTGTATATATTTTCTTTTTTTTTTTTTTTAAGGAAAGGAAATTTTTAAAGACTTTATTTATCTATTTTCAGAGAGAGGAAAAGGGAGAAGGAAAGAGAGGAAGAGAAACATTGACTGCTTGCCTCTTACATGCCTCCAACTGGGGATCTGGCCTGCAACCCAGGCATGTGCCTTGACTGGGAATCAGATTGGTGATCCTTTGGTTCACAGGCCAGTACTCAGTCCACTGAGCCACGCTGGCCAGGGCATGTCTATATTTTATATTATTGATATTGTGCTTTATTTCATATGTTTAAACAGCATTTGCATTTTCAACAAATTGTCTTTATATGTGCTCTGCTTATTTTGGTAAAATCGGTATAATTATTCCATAGCTTAGTTTAGGGAATAAGGGAATTGGCTTTTCCTTATTGATTTTTTGAACTTTCAGTATAATAAAAAATAAACCCTGGCTGGTGGCTCAGTGGATAGGTGCTGGCCTGCAAATCCAGTGGTTGCTGGTTCAATTCCCCAGTCAGGGCACATAACCAGGTTGCAAGCCAGGTCTCCAGCCAAGTCCTGTGGCTGGAGGCAGGTGACAGACAACAATGCATTCATGTTTCTCTCCCTTTCTTCTTCCCTCCCTGCCCTTCTCTCTAAAACTAATGTATAAAAAGATTTTATACATTTTAAAAATAGTGCCTTGTCACATGTATATTTTGCATTCTACTTTTACCTTGTCATTTGCATTTTATGGTATATTATTCAATGCACATAACATGTAATATAGTCCCATTTATCTAATATTTAAAATTGTTTTAAAATTTGTCTGTTACTTTAAAAAGCCTTAACCAGTTCAGGATTATTTAAATTCCTTTTATTTTGTTCTAGATATTTTATAATAACCACCCTTCAAAAGCCAGGTTTGTGAATGAAATGTGACCACATCATATTCTGATCTCAAAGACATTATTGGAACTGTTTCAAATGTTTAGCAAAGGGAAAAAGCAATTATTGAAATATATGCATGATAGATCAATTTTAATTGTTACTTATTAGGATAGACTTAGCCAAAATTTGTGAAACATGGAACCACATGACAAAGTAAATTAGACAAAGGAAATTTTGGTTAGAATCATGAATGTAGAATAAAGGGAGACAAATAAAAGACTTCTTATACCAGACAGTAAAAGAAAAATTGTAAATAAATGACCAAAAGTATTGCTGAAAGATGCTAAAAGTGGCATCAGTATTGAGAGTGACAATAAGCATTAGATAGTGGGATTTCTGCCATGCTCAAACTAATTTACTTCCTCACAGAGAAGTTCATCCTACTGACAGAACTGTTTTCCAGAGATAAAAGATGGAGGCTCTCACACTAAATTAAGGATACATGAAGCATGCATGTATTTCCTCCTGCTAAACTCTGAAGGGCTTGCCTGTTGGCAGAAATGACCCATTATCACTTAAACAGATATCCATCTGTAATACATTAAATAAATTAAAGGCTGAAATTACTTAACTGATGCTCAATATATTTGCCGAAACAATAAGCTTTGGGGAAAGTGGATGCAGCTTTATTTCCCTAGGAAATTTCAATAACTCATTCAATAGATGAATGCAAACCAATTTTAGTGCAATGTAGCTAGTAGGCAAGGCACTCATTTCAGGAATGTGAAGAATGCTGCTTTATTTTGGCATAATCACAGCCTCCCTAAAAGCCTTTTCTTTCCTCCTAGAGATTGTCAAATTATACATGTTTCATTCTTTATTCTTCACATCCATTTTAGGATTAAGATAAAAAGCCTAGATTTACCTGAATAATTTTGCCTCATCATTTACAACGACGATAAAGGCCAGCAGATGGGAAGAATATACACAGTAGCTGGATGAATGGCTGAAGTATGCTAAAGCTGAAACAAAAGCTGTTATGAATTTGCAATACCTGCCTTCTCATCATTCATAGCCTCTCTGATTCCAAACAAGATGATGTTAGAAAGTGGTAATGAACAGCAAAGAATGGGAACATCAGAGAAAAATATATGCAAAAGGAGACTTATTTTATTAGGGACTGACCCAGGCAAAACTGTTAAATAGGTAAGGTGTGTATCTTTGCTGTGCACACCAGCTTCCTTCATGTTGTCATTTGGTCCCTCCTGTTGCTTTCATTTCTTAGTAGATGTTGAAGACATCTTCTGCTGGGAATAAAGCTGCTGAATAACACCATCTTAAATGACCTCATGGTTCATGTCTAGAAGGTCAGTCAGAGCCAAAACAGCCTAGTTTAGGGAATAAGGCCATGAGCTTTGGAATAAAACATGGTCCCCACAACATTCTACCTTTGTGACCTCAGAGAAATATCTAATTCTTTTTGATCCTCAATATCCTCATTTGGTGATTGGAGTATTTAATTCACAGGATGGTCTGATAATTAAATTAGAAAATATATAAAATTGCTTATATTGCTTAGCATATAATATACATTCAATAAACACTAAATATTGTTATTTGATTGTTTTTCCCTCAGTGCTGCAATGTGTACATGTCTAACTCAATGCCTAAGACATACTGGATACTCAAATAAATGCTAGTTGAACCTGAAAGACATGTGATTATCTGTTACACACAAAAATGTTAATAAAATTTAGCTTATTTGTTTAGGATGAAACAAATTAGTTTATTTCTTTAAAGAAAAATTCCTTTAGATGGTAACACCTTAATTTAAACTCATGAATCATTAATAGTGCATATTCTAAATACATAGCTAAAAACAGGCAGAGAAATTGTTTAAGATTCAGAAAAGTTTCCTTTACCTATCAGGTCCCAACAGGAGTTTATGATAAGAAAGTAGAATTATTGTGATTAGAAACATAGACTTTGGATTCAGAATGATTTGGAGTCAAGTCTTGGCTCTATCACTTTCTAGCTATGTGACCTTGAGTAAATCACTTAATATTTCTGAGGCGCAGGTCAGAATTCAATGCATGCTCTTTTTATTGTTTTTAGTTGAGACACAATATTGTCTTTAACACAGGGGACAGAAATTCTGTAGCATAAACAACCCCCATAAAATGGATCCAAATGAAAGAAACGGCTAACGTCTTAATAAGTATAATAGAGTACCTCTCAATTAAAGCACAGATATATGAGTTATCCATTTATAACACTGTGTACATAGGTATGCACCTCCTGAAGCCCTTCACAAGCAGCTTTATAATATTGCACTTTCAAATCATAGTAAATGCACTTCCTAATAACCACCATAGAGTAAAATTTGATTTAGTAATGTGAGGGAATTCTTAAAAGCAACAATACATTCTTTCAGATACTCCTAGTAACCTGAGATTCTTGTACAAATGTATTAAGACAAAATATCCAACAAAACAACGAACCAAAAAGAACTCCATCATTCTGGTCTTTATGTCTTGGCATGGGTCAAAAGCTAGTGGTAGTTTAAAATGCATGCACTGCAACGTAAGTTGTCTAAAAGCCAGAGGCCTTTCTGAAAGCCAGTAAAACTATACAATTTCTTAATGCTCTAGAATCTAATACTTATCTGTGCTTTCCAACACATTGTATTTCCCTCTTATAAACCTCCATATTTTACCTGCCTTAGTGACTGTTTTGCTTCTCAAAATAAAATTTAAAGAGTTTTTTTTTTTAAATAAATAGCTCTTTAGTGTTGATAGTCACAAAATGTTTCAAAACTGGGGACTACTTTTTCTCCCTTTAGCAAATAAAATGTGAATAAATAGTGAGTTTAGGAAATAACATGATACACACCAACTTTCAAACATTGTCACCCTGTCACTTTAACCAAAAGACAGGGCATCCCCTATTATATTACTTTTTCCCATTGTTCCAACAAAGGTACTTGGGATCATATTCTTCATTTTTGTCTGCCGATGTCACTGAAAGTAACTTCACTGATATATTTAAGTGAGTTAAGCATAGTGATTCAGTGATAGCTTGTTCATGATATGTTGGTATCATCACTGAAGAAACTTGCAGCTTAATAAGTTCTTTAATTTCTGTAAATTTAGTAGGACAGATATATTATCTCCATTTCAAACTGGAGAAACTAAATTACATAGAAATTATCTTCAGTCTTGCAGAGCATCTCCTCTGTAGGAGATCCTGAGATGGAAGACACAGAGGTGAGTCAAGACATGATCCCTTCCTAGGGGATTTCAGAGACTCATGAATGAAACAACTTTGTAAAGATATTTAAAGACGTAGATGAGATAACAGTGGAAAGAAGGGAAAGAATCTGCTCAAGGAACAAATATAAAGGGACCCATGGGCATAGACAGCAGAGCAGGGATTGACTGTGGGAGTGGGGAGAGGGTGAAGCAAGGGAGAGCAACAGGGGAAAAATTGGGACAACTGTAATTGAACAACAATAAAATAAAATAAAGACTTAGCAGTAATGTGGAAAGTATTATGATGGATTATGCCTCATGTATTATGGAACCCCAGAGGAGGAAACATTTTTTAAATTAAATGAAAATTCTTAAAAGATACAAGTAAAGGGACATTATAGCAAAAGAAACAGGAAGAATATGGAAAGGTAGATAACTAAGAAGTGATTAGGATGTGCAGGAATTAAGAAGCATAATTAGTGGGTACAGAATATACAGGGAGATGTTAAGAATAGTACAGGAAAGGGTAAAACCAAAGAATTTATATGCATGACCCATGGACAATTTAGTGGAGGCTGAAGTCAGCGCAGGTTTCATGGGCATGTAACCAGTGTACTTGAACACAACACCCTACTTAGAATGACCTCATACTTGATTTAATAATCTGTCATCACTATTTTGAAATTATTAATAATTTTGTAAAAGTTTGGCACAAATTGCATAGCTAGACCTGGGTACACTGAAAAATGACTATGAGAGACTATTGAAAAAAATTTCTGGAAATATGGTAGCCAAGGCCCATTCATGAAGGTTACTGTAAGCTCTGCTAAAAATTATGATAAAGAAGCACCAAAGAATTTTAAGCAGGGGAGGGGCATAAGATTTACATTTTCCTAAAAATTTTCTGAGAATGGCACACATAGAGAGATCACTGAATTTAATTATTACTGTACAGGTATAGGTGTTCTCATGATCAGGTAACAACATTTTGTTGAGCAATAAAATAAACAAATGAGTAATTTACAAGTTATTATATATTTGTCCCAACTTCTTGTGGGTTTTAGGAGAGAGCACTTTTTCTATCTCCACCGTCATTGCTTTCTTTTTATTAAGTATATTTTATTGATTATGCTGTTACAGTTGTCCCAATTTCTTTTCGCTTTGCTTTCCTCTGCCCAGGACCCCACTTCCCTCCTGCAATCCCACCCCTCTTAGTTCATGTCCATGGGCTGTGCACATAAGTTCCCTGCTTTCACTCTTTGCTGTATTGTTCTTAACTTCCTCCTGTCTATCGTGTACCCACCAATTATGTTTCTTAATCCCTGCACCATTTCCCCATTTCTTCCCCTTATCCACCCCACTGATAACCCTACCAATGATCCCCACACCTATGATCCTGATCCTATTCTGGTTGTTTACTTAGTTTGTTTTTGTCTTTATTTTTTTAGGTTCTGTTGATAGTTGTGAGTTTGTTATCATTTTAATGTTCATAGTTTTGACCCTCCTTTTCTTAAGTAAATTCCTTTAACATTTCATATAAGGGCTTGGTGATGATGAACTTGTCTAGGAAGCACTTTATCTGCCCTTCCATTCTAAATTATAGCTTTGCTGGATAGAGTCATCTTGGTTATAGGTCCTTGCTTTTCATCACTTTGAGTACTTCTTGTTAATCCCTTCTTGCCTGCACCTTCTTTTGCGAAATCAGCTGATAGTCTTATGCGAACTCCTTTGTAGCTAACTCTCTTCTCTTGCCACTTTTAAGATTCTATCTTTAATCATTGGCATTTTAATTATACGAATGTGTTTTGGTATGGTCATATCTGGCTCTAGCTTGTTTGGGATTTTCTGTGCTTCCTGGACTTATATGTCTATTCCCTTTGCCAAATTTGGGAAGTTTTCCTTCATTATTTTTTCACACAAGTTTTCAATTTCTTCCTATTCCTCTTCCTCTTCCCCTCCTGGTACCCCTATGATTCAGATGTTGGCATGTTTAAAATCATCCCAGAGGTTCCTGTGCCTTTCTTTATTTTTTTAAATTATTGTTTCCTCATTCTGTACTGATTGACAGTTTAGTTCTTCCTTATGTTCCAAATCATTGATTTGAACCTCATTTTCTTTCCCTTCACCCTTGGTTTTGTGCGGATTTTCCTTCGTTTCACTTAGCATAGCTTTTACTTCTTCCTTTCTGCAATTGCCATATCTGTCAAGTCTCTGAGCATCTTTATCACCAGCATTTTAAACTGTGTGTCTGTTAGGTTGACTATCTCCTTGTTGCTTAGTTCTCCCACTGGAACCTTGATCTGTTCCCTTTTTTGGGCCATAATTCTGTCTCCTCAACTTGACAGGCTCCTGTGTTTGCTTGCGTGTCTTAGGTAGAACTGTCACACCTGTTACATTTTAAGTGGTGGAGCCTTGCATATTCATCAGTACAGGTGACTCATTTCACTATGTGGTGGCACTGTATGTGGGGAGGGCCTGAGAGGAAACAATGCTGCTTGCTCAGTACTCACCCCCTTTCCAGGCACCTCTCCCACTTCCCATGTGGGAATGATGCACCTCTAGCTGTTGCCCTGGCCATGGTTCCTAGAATGGGTGGGTCCGTGGACATTCCAGGACAATGGGGACCTCTAAGCAAACAGACTCTGCTGGGAGACCAGCAGTTTCTTCCTCCACCCCAACCTCCACTGGTTTTCACAGTCAGAAGCCCCGTGGCTTTATTCCACCCCCACTCCCACCCCCACCTCCATGCTGAAGCCATAAGCAGCAGGTTCTAGTATGGTGCTGGGGGCACTCTGCAGGTATTCCTACTATATGTTTAATGTGTGATTGCACTTTTTGGCTGCCAGCCACATCTGCTATCCTGCCACAGCTGCCCCTAAGCTGCATCCTCTCTGTCTCAGCTCTGCCCCTCCTACCTGTCTGGATGAGTATGTCCTCTTTATATCTTTGTTGTACTTCCATGCAGCTTGATGTTCTGGAGTTTCTGGTTGTCTCTACTTTTTCAAGTAGTTGTATTCCTTCTTTGTTGTGGAGGGAGATGCAATGTATCTACCAATACCTCCTCTTTTCAATTTTTTAATTGTACTTTTCCATTACCATTTTACCCCCTATAATTTTACCCCCTCCCCCTATAATCACCACACTGTTGTCCATGTCTATGAGTCCTTTTTCATTTTCAAACATGTAACTATCTCTCAACTTCAATATTTTAATATTCTTCTAACAGCCTTCATCTTTACCTCATTCTCTGATTCTTTTAATCAATTTTTTCAATCAATCATAATCATATATTTCATATATCATGGGCACTTTTATAGTGTCACATAGGATAAAACATTGATATTATATATTACAAGGTATTTTGCTTTCATCACATAAACCCCTGTCTTATATTGTAATTTTCACTGTTTTGAATGCAATATCTATACCCATAGAACATTTCATAATTTCTTATTTCAAAAATTTCAGTGCTGCTACATTATAGTACAATGGATTATAACACTATGTTTTCCAATTTGTTTAAATTTATTTTAATCAAAGTTATACTTGGACCTTGAATGAAATATGTATATATATATATATATATACACACACACACACACACACACACACACATGTATACTTATACATATATATATATATATATATATATATATATAGTATATACCTTTCTTCAGTCTTCATAGAAATCAGCTTGAACAACATTTTATACAAATATTTTATCTTATGATTATGTAAATATTTTCCTTTTCTCCCAGTCATTATTTTTGGAATGTCACTTTTATTTTCATGCATTCCTTTCTGTAAAGAGGAAGCATTTTAACCACTTTAAAATGTTTACTCCTTTTAAATGTGAAATAATCAAATGTAGAACTATATTCTTTAAGCTTCTTTTAATATTATTAATAAAAATAACAGTTTTTTACTAAATAAACAGTGGGTAGTGTAAATTCAAAATTAGTTTCCTTTTCCAATAAAGACTAGTAGTTGATCTTTATTTAAGTATCTTGTGTTTTTCACTTAATTCCTATAGTGCATTTTTATTTTATCTAAATTAAATATAATTATTTTAACAGCATTTAGTTGACATCCCATCATGTGTCTAAGTGTGGTTGTAAGGTTAAAATTAATATCTGTTAAATTAAAGCATTCTATCCTTGGGACAGACCCAGAAATGATCATATCTAACTTCTCAACGTTTAACAGAAAAAGTCATTACTATCAGCACATTTGAGGCCATGTCTCCCAGTGTAAAATTTAATATGTTCAATATGTGCTCTCTAAATAGCACAAAAATGCTTTATATTTTCAACTATGATTTTGTCTTACGCACCATTTTTATAAATCAAACCTGTCAGTATCATTAACATATTTCTTTATAAACAATCTTTTAAATTCAAATCTAAAATTGAAAATGGTTTATTTTTCAGTCACTTACAAAATTAAAACCTGTACTTTTTATATTAAATGTTATTAATTCAACATGATTTTCCTTGCTATAATCTAGTTGTACTGATTAAAATGTACTTTTATGCCCTGGCTGGTAGCACAGTGTACAAGGTACCAGCCTGGGAACCCAAAGGTTGCAGGTTTGATTCCCCAGCCAGGGCACATAACAAGGTTGCAAACCAGGTCTCCAGTCAGGTCTGTGGCTGGAGGCAGGTGAAAAGCAACCATACATTGATGTCTTTCTCCCTCTCCGCCTCTCTCCCTTCCCCTCTTTCTAAAAATAATGAAATAAAATCTTTAAAAAAATTTAAAAAAATAAAAATAAAAAAATGTACTTTTAAAATTACATGATTTATTTTCTTATTTTTAATCAATTACATTAAAATCTCATTTTCAATTTTCCATTATGTAAAATAATCTTTTATTTTATTTATTTTTATCCATTTTATAGGTTTAACCAAGAGATGTCAAAATATTATAGTATTTAATAAAACTATTTTTGTTTTTTAGTTTGCTAAATGTTGGACACATTATTTTAAGAACATCATGAAAACATTTTGTATTTGCCTTGACTTGTCTTTGTTGAACAGTAATTAATACTATTTACTGAAAAGTTTTTCTCTCAGTTCTCATAATTGTATTTATGCAAGTGACATTTTGTGTTCTTTCAATGTTGAATCTATTGCAGAGTGACAAAATAGATTGTTTATGAGTGTAGTTTACAAAATTCATTTTGCACAGTTTAGTTATCTATTCAAGAAATTTAGGTGCTAAATGAAATACTAAATGTTCTGCTATGCTCATCCAACTGGAGAAAAATTCAGCATTAATAAAAATTGGGTTATGCTTTGGTAGAAACAATCCCATGTCATTTTAAGGACATGGCAACCATTTTTCATGATCATAATTCAATAAACATAATAAAGATTCAAAAGTTTCATCTTTCAATTTTCTGATTTTATTAATGTAATTTTCTTCATTATTTAATGGTCTGGACAGAGTTGCATTTGTTGCTTCTGAGTTGTGAAATTGCTAGGAATCTTTTTTCACTGTTTTGATTAGTAATTAAATATCTGTTTAGGTTTTAAAAATGATTCAATTATTTTTATCTGACCAGTCAAATTGTGGACCTAATGAGAATAACCCCTTTGCTCAAATTCTTTGTTTTGATCAGGAATTAACTTTACATTAAAAAAAGACTGTCTAATACCCTCCTGTCTTATTAGTGAATTTTGTGGCAATCATGCTCACCAGAAACTGCTCATTGTCATTGTTTCTTTTTTTAATTAAATTTTATTATTTTTAAAAGATTTTATTTATTATTTTTAGAGAGAGGGGAAGGAAGACAGGGAGAGAAACATCAATGTATGGTTGCCTTTCACCTGCCTCCAGCTATGGACCAGGCTGGAAACCTGGCTTGCAACCTGGTTATTGTGCCCTGGCTGGGAATTGAACCAGTGACCTTTGGGTTAGCCAAGGCCCATTGTTTCTGTTTAAAAACATTACACAAAGTCTATTTTGTTTTACTTTTAGTTCTTCTTTACATTACACTTTTATATTATCTGCTTTTGTTTTCTGAATGTTTTCTCATGTTAGTAAGTTAAAAGATTACAAAATATATGTGCACTCACATGGTATAAAATAATACATGTTTAACAAAAATATAAATTTTAGTAAATATAAAATAGAATAATTAAGTATTTATACTTTAGTTGTTTCTATAATATTAAAATTATTGAATATATAAAAAATACAAATTAATGAATATCAAATTTATACATTCAAAGTTGCTCAAGTAAGTTTGAAATTTTTAAATTTAATTTTCTGAAACTAAATCTTATTAAAGATTTTATAAAGTAAAGATCTTTGTATTTCTAACACTCTAATATTTCTCTAGTTGGCAAAAATTCAGTGTCATGATTGAGTCATGTGAAGTCTAGAACTACACGTCTAAATACATGATAATATAAATTATTCAACAATTTTCACTGAATTGTTTATTGGAATACACTCCTCAGTTGATACACATGCATATCATGGGAATTCATGAGTACATTTAGAACTATGCATTGGAACATAAAACAAAAACGATATATGTTCAGCACTCCTAAGAAACTATACATTGTTATGTTAGTATCTATGACAATAATAACTGGAAGAAAAGTATGTGACAAGTTAAGTTATATTTTTACTTATCTAAGTATCTGTGCTGCCTAATTCTTCCTCACCATCCAAAGAAGTGCCCATCTCCAACTTTAGTACAATCCACAAGCCTTCATGTCACTTGAATGTAGTCATGGTTTGGTTCAAAGACATAGGGTAGGGGATATGGAGGAGAGTTTTCCTGAAGCCTAAATAATTCCAGCTATAAGACTGGATGTTTGGAGTGCTATGTCAGTTCTGAGGATTGACTCTTGAGTGACAGTGAGGTTGTCCATGTATTCTTTAATACACTGATTTTTTATGTTTTAAATATAAAGGATGCTTCAAAGCAGAGATCCCAATGTCTAAGGGTAGCAGAGATGAGCAAGAGGCAAAATGGTTATTTACAGGATAAAAAAAGACAAAATTTCATTATGAATCATACATAGGAATGAGAGACAAGTTGGGAATGATTTCTAGATATTTGGCCTAGGTCCATGGATGAATCGTGATATAATTAATAAATATTTGAATATAGAATATGTAACAGATTTTGGGTAAAAAATGTTCATTTTTTCAACGTTTGACCTGTTGAAAAAGAGATGATTCTGTAATATTAAGGTAAAAAGAGCCAATACACTGTTGGAAGTGTGTATGATGGATGTAAGTTCTAGACATTGATTAAAAAATGTATTTTAGTTAAGCAGGGTCAGAAATTATAATAGGTATATTAACTGACTGATTTGGGTAACATTTCCTCCTGACTTTATTACTTAAATATTAAATCAGAGGAATAACAGAAACAATACTTAACAATGTATGAATGTTGCAATATTCCACAGAACCTGTGTGTCACAGGACAATAACAGATAACATATTCATCCAACTCTACACCTCCCAATTTTTAGATCCAAGACATTAGGAAATTCAATTAGCCCCTCTAAAGCTCAAATATTTTATTAAAAATTAAGTTAATACATACTTATAACATTTTAGATCCCTTTTGCTTGAAAGTAACAGAAAGCCTTGGCTCAAACAGCTTAAACAGTATATGTATTATTTGACATAGTAAGAAGCCCAGGGATAAACTGTTTCTAGGATTAGTTCAATCAATGTCTTGGTGACACCAGCAAGTCCAAGGTCCTTGCCATGGTTTTTCTTTGCCATTTTAAGCATTTAAGCTCCAATCTCTTCATGGGAGGCAAGATAGCCGAAATTCTTTTAAGAATCAGGTACAGACATAAACATGTCCAAAAGAACAAGAACAAGAGGCCCTATTTCTTGTGGGTTTCTGTTATCTTTTTATTTAATCATAATGAAGTGCTATTCCTGGATGCTCCCAAACAGACTTCCTCTCAGGTATTGTTGGTCAGAAGTGCATCATGTGCCTATAAACCAATTATTGGTCAGGAAAATGACATGCTTATCTTATCTAGACAATGCCATTTATCCATTGGATTAGAAAGGGCATTGACTTCCTTAAGAGGAAAATTGATACCTAAACAAAAATAAGGGTTCTATTACAGAGGAGAAAGGGAAAAACTGTAATCAACAATGTCTGCTCTAGTGCCTTACATTTTTGAATGTTAAGTAAGACATTAAAGTATTTCACTTATAAGAACAGCCAAATTACTATTAAACTCATAAGAGCAGAATCTAAGTTCATGAGAATAGCAAATAAAAATTTTGACATCATCATTATCAAAAATAATTATGGACATAGCACCATACCTGGTACAAAATGGGTTTATAAAATATGGAGAGCACACCACAATTGATCTCATTAAGCTTCACTCTTGTTTTTCAGTTTTTCCCATCTCTGCATACTATCCAATAAGCCAAATACATATTCAATAAGCCAAATACAAAATCAGCAAAGCTTGAGATCAATACGCTGTATCTGTGTGTTATAAGAAAGTGGTGCTTCTCAGAAAGCTGATATGGGTACATGTGCACTAAGACCATTTTTTCTTACTGTATCCACATTTTTTCTCCTCATTTATTGAAATTTTAGAGAAGCTAGGCAAAAAGTCAATGCATGCAAATATTCAGAAAAAAAAGCATTTGTTTCCTTTTTGCAATGGAAAATGAAACCACTGAGCTAAGTTTTAATGATGACTGTGCTATGGTTTTCCGCACAGGTTGTGATGAGCAAAGCTGTTCTCCCATGGCTGGCGCTAAGAGGAAATCTTTCTGGAAGGTCGCTCCTGGATAGATGACACATTATATGTTTTCTCTGGCTCCTTGGATTAGAAAAGCACCAGATAAATAAGGAAAAAGGCAGATAATGCACAGATTTTCTAAATTTTCTATGTTGACTGATTTGAATAAGAACAAAAGTGAAAAGGCAGGACTCTTGCAACTTCAACCTAAAATGTATCCCATCCAGTTTCCTCATTAACAAAACTGAATGAAGGGACCTGTCTACATGACACTTGCAGAGGTTTAGGGATCTGGATTAGAAGGTAAATGTATATGTGTATATATGTATAAATATATTATATAAAATATACACTATGTCTAACCTCTAGACTCAGCAGATACAGTCTCCCTTATGTTCCAGCCAAAAAGTTGTGATGTGACTCCAGAAACAAAGGTTGCCAAAACATCTGGTCAGCAGGAAGTTGCAAATACTAGAACTCAATGTTCTTTATAGTTGAGAGAGGTTTATAACAACAAACAGCTTTACCATTTTACCATAACTGCTGGTAAGAAAAGAAAAAAGAAAAAAGTCTTCTAAAAACACTATCCGCATACCTGCACTGGAACAATGTGATCTTTAGGTTCAGAGGCTGAGGGGAATGATTTTTGCAAAGCATACTGGGAAAATTCCAATAAAGTATAGTTTCTTGGGAGGCAGCTCACTTTTGTGTTTTCCACTTTCTGGAAGATTGATGAATGTATAGTGTTTCTGGGGGCATCTGCTTTTGGAATGGACATCGGTATACATAACTTCATCACACTATGCTTGTAGAATTAACTTTTAAGTGTTGTATGGTTAAAAGTTAATAAGTTACAAGTATGAAAAAGAAAATGAAATCATGGACATGGACAAAAGTGTAGTGATTGCAAGAAGAAGGGGGGTAAGAGGGGATGGAAGAGGATAAAAGGGGAATAAATGGTGATGGAATAAATACAATTTAAAAGATGCTAAAATGCTAAAAATAAGTTATAAGTTCCATGAATGTTTTAAGAATTCAAAGAGATAATATGTTCAAATATCTAGAATAAATCTAATATAAAGTAAATGTTCAACAATTCATTTTTCCTTTCCAGGTCACTTAAATTGGTAAAGTACATTTTATTGTATTATTAAAGGTTATTTAACCAATATAAGTTAACAAAATTTAGAGGGTTATCATCTAAGATTGAAGAGGAGTTAGAAAATGAAAGCTAAGACAATTTTTTTAAAGAAATGTGTATTTTTTTCAACATGTTTCCTGTTCATTTTCCTGCAATAGCAAAAGCATCTTTAGAGTAAATGACCCTTTTTTCAGAGCTGACCCAGACTTAGTCTTTCTCAAGGGGCAAAGTCCTCCATTTTCTGCAAGCCTGGAATATGTCAGAAGACTTCATAACCAGACAGGATTAAAACTACATTCACCTAGAAAAATTCTAAAATCCTAGCTTTCTTTGCTAGAGGGGAAGCTAGGCAGTGGACACAGAGGAAAAAGATGAATGAATCCACTTCAATCTAGGGAAATTAAAATGTGAAACATTGCTTCTTTCCACCATTTCATGCATTTTTATAAACTCCAGGAGTCAAAAGGCTTTGGTCAGGTCAATGATTTGAGCTATGAGGACATTTGGGGATATGTGTTCCTCTACTCCACAATGTAAGGGGAGAGAGTTCACCAACCACGCATAACCCATGGGGGAGCACCTTAAAACTACTGAGGTGCCAAGTACCCAATATATCTGTTTACTTCACTGGCCTGCATGTACTTTTCTTTTTATAGACTTGCAGAGATTATGCCATATTTAAAATTAATATTTTTGCACAGCTTGCATCATTCACACAGATGCCCTGGTAAGAATAATTAAATATATTCTCAGTGGGTGGAATTCTTTCTTTCTCCTTCCCATCTCCTTCTGTGGAACATCTGTGAGCGATCCTTTTAAATAGGACTAGCCAGTTCACAAGTGTAAGATGAAAGTCCTCCGTGCCATATTATATATACTCTGCTATGATGCTTTTGTTAATTTGTAAAACATGCCACATGGTAATTGATTGACTTATGATGATCTGGGAGTAGGAAATAATAAAATTGAGCCAGAAAAGTACATTGAGAATGCAGGAATTATGATGATAGGATCAATCTCTGGTCAAGCCAGTATAACATCTGACCTAACCCAGGTGTCCATGGCTGCTCTTTGCAATCCTGCAGACATTAATTACAACTTTGAAGATGTTATTATTTACTTTTCTTCAGACATGGAATAATCTTCACTCCTTACTCTCATCTATACAATTCTTTACCATCTAAAACCAGTTTGTGTCTCATTTCAAGTCTCACTTCTTGCTGGAACCAGTCCTTGATTATCCTCTTATTATTTCAACCCATATTACTATCTTTTCTTTTGAACACATGTACATCTGTCAGATACGCCTCATCTTTGATTTGTAACATAACATCATGCCTTGTGGTGTTGGCTTTTACTGGTTTATGAATTGTTCAGTAGCTATTAATGTGTATGTATCTTGTCTTTCACATATGGTGAAGTAACTTAAGAAAAGAATTCCTATTGTCTGCTTTTTCATGTCTTGCAGAGTTAGGTCAGGAGTCTGTCTGTGGTGTTCACTTAGTAAATCTGTGTCAAAGGGATGTGGGATAAATTTCATGTTGTTAGATGTAAAGATTGTTTAATTGCCCAGGTTTGTATGGTCTAAGATTTTAGCTGACAACAAAGATCTTATTTTGTGATAATTTTTCAATTCCCTCTCAGTATAATATCAGTTCAGAGTCCACTTTTAATTGCCCAAGGCTATTTACCATCTACTTATCCACATGTTTTCTTAAGTGTTACCAAGAAGCACTGACACTAGAAAGCTTGGAATATGTGTTTCTGGATATAAACTCAAATTAAATCTAAGGAATATATATGTGACAATATACCATGTGGTGGTTATAAACCACAAAGAGACTATTTCGTCACAAGCCTTTTGCTTTTTATTTTCTCCTGGAAATTTAGAAAAATGCTATGGGAATTTATACAAATCAAAGACATACTCATCATTGGCACTTCCTGTTTATGTTCAATTACTCAATTTTCCTCCCTTCTTCACTACATATTATTTATAAACTGTAAGCTTCTTGGGTTAGAATTCAAAATTTCCTAGGAATACTTAATATAAGACAGCCAGCCATCTGCTGCGGCTTTCTCCAAAAGAGGTCTACAGTCTCTACGCTTTGTCCTTGTAGGCTAGGCTATCATATGATGAGGTGTTTTGGATATTTTAATAAGCATGTTCCTTTTGAGCAGCTCTGATGTGGATATAACAGAGTAAATTCAATTCTATAGTGAACAGGGCTGGAATGAGCTGAGCTTTCACAATATAAGAATTGGAAATTCACCATATGTTAAAATGCAAACTATTAAGACACATTTCCTATGTTTGAAGCTAGTAAGTTTAGAGAAAATTGCCAGGACATGGTGAAAGGAAAGTTAGGGAGCACTTTTGAAATACTTGGTAGAGTTGTTTTTCCCCTTTTTATTATTATTATTTTTTTTTACAAAGGAGAATGCACACCAGGTTTTTTATATTTTCATTTTTTTTTTTAAATTTCAGGGTAGAGGAGAAAGAAAAGGTTGTATGTCAAGACTCTTTATACTCCTGACTGTAAATAGCCTCTTAAAATATTCTAAACTTTCACTTTCTTGCTTACAGCTTATTACTTATAGGCCATGCTATTATCTAACTGAAAACATCCATGGAGAATAAAAATAATCATCAATGTTGCCCATTTTAGTTTTGATTATTAATTAGAAAATAAGCCCTAATTAGGTTAAGAATTTTAAGGAAATACTAAATCAGGCTAGTGTTTTGAATTAAAGAAAAGATTTCTTAAATCAATACTTATAGACAATATATGTGAAAATATCAAAATTAATTAACTTAAAGAAAATTAATACATAGATTGGAAAGTACAGATTACTCCATTCCCACCCTGCATATAGTATGGTCATTATCTTGCTATTAGGCAAACTCAATAAAGGATATGTCTTTAATTCCCTGAAATTCTAAAATTCTAATATCTAAAGTTCTAAGAAAAGCATAGGAAAAGAGAGATGCATAATAAAAATATCTAACACAATTGTTTTAAATTGCCAGATCTTGGTGTTAACAGGCCTTATGCATTTTTTGAGGTAAATATAAAAAATACAATGTAGAGAAATTATCATTTCATCACCATTATTAAAGATATCACAATTTTTAAAATATTTTAAGTAAATGAAGTAATTCAAATTCTTAAAATCCAAATGGTGGCAGACTGAGAACAATATACTAGTCAATAATGCTGAAATAATATTTCACTATAAAAATTAATAATTCACAAAGACATAATTAGCTCTTGGTAAATTTTATAGAAAAGTATTTCCAAAATAACCACTTATTGGAAAATTGCATTTAAAATTTTAAAAATAAAATAAGAAAGAACATGGAAAGACATTTCTGATGCCACAACCATATTGAAACTATGAGGAAGGTCAAAGACAAACTTGATTTAATGCACATAGCGTTGGCCTAAAATGAAGCTTAGGTTAGTGAAATTCAACTTTAGTACTGGTGTAATATATTACAGAGCTGCACACACAGTCACATAAACACATGCATCTACAAAATCATACAAGTGGAAAATGAAAGTAACTAATGGTAGCCAGTTTACAAATGATTAATTTAATTGATATTATCCACAGATGGTCATGTAATTATTGCCAAATCAAAAGACTTACCATAACTCAATTAAATATAATTGCAGAGGAACATAACATGAAGACTTCTACACATACAAGGAGAAAATCAACAGATACCAGTAAATCATATTTGGAGTGAAAGCAATAGTTAAACTACTTAAAACTAGCTAACTTTTGGAGCTGAAATGATCTATTATAAATAATAACTTGCACTCTTTTAGTGTGTCAAATTTTAAAAGGAATTTGTAAACCCTTTATAGCATTTTATCATCCCAACAACTTTATGGAATAGGCAGCATTGGAATTATTACACTTGTTGAACATAATGTACATGTAAAAAGTGATTTTTGAATTAACAAACTTGCAACAGCACAATATAAATAAAAATCAGCAAATAAATGATCACAGGTATAAAAAATAACATTTCACAAAACCACATTAGAAGAATTATAAAATGATGGCAAATATGGTAGCATAATGTAGATGGAGTAAGATAAAATTGGGTTTAGATTATGCCCCTGCTACTTATTTGCTGTGTAATCATTGAGTGATTTCCTGTCTCTCTAATAACACCCTATTCTTCCTTCATTATCAGACTTATCCTTGTTTTTAGATTAATCAGTTTTTGTGTCTGTTTTTCTTCACTAAGACTGATTTCTTAAAATTAGGGCTTTTCTCTTACTTCATTTATATCCTCAGCATACAGCACAGTGCTTAGCACATGGTAGATGGTCAATAAATATTTGTTAAAAGAAGATACAATAACTATTTTCAACAACTTCAAGGGCAAGTTTAAGTGCCTTTGGGACTTAAGCATTGTAGCCTGGTTCACAAAAATTTAGGAGTGTATAAACAAAAATAGAAATCGTTGACATTGAATGTTTTATCTGTTTACCAAACGTTTCAGGAAATGTTGAATACCTAGCAATTGGCCTTATGCATAATTTATGCTCAAGAAATGTTTGTAACAATAACAAAAGAAACAAACTCTGAACGAAGACCTCAAAGATGGTCCTCACATTCTAAACTCTCTATTACAAAACTGCAGTACAAGATTGTGAATATGTAGGAAGTTAACGTATGAAACATCTCACCGGAATTCATTCAATGTTTGCAGGAGAACAAACAGAGAACGCGAGGAAGGGAGAGAGAAAGACAAGGGTGGGGGAGGAAAGAGGGGGAGAGAGAGAGAGAGAGGGAGAAAGAAGGAGGAGAAGGCAAAAAAGTGTTTCATGAAAGGAAAAACAAGATTTCTATCACAATCTGGTCTGGAGTGCCTGCTGTTTGTTCCTTCTCTGCCTTCCTCAAAGGTATTTTAACATAAAGCAAATCACTTTGTAAGTATAAGGAATCATCACGATTACTCTTATGAATGTCATTTAACTGAAGAAGGGTGCTTTGAATTTAAGATGAAATGAAAAAATAACCCTTATTTCTAATTAATTAGATGCAGTGAAGGAAAAGTGATGTTTTAGAATGGTTAAGAGTTGAAAGATGACACATTTGTTTGTAAAAGGAGTACTTGAAAACTTGTGGAATCCCTTTAAAATATTGAAAAAAAATGAACCTTTAATGAGTGCTTTATGTACTGTTTGTTGAGATCTATGATTATTTTCACTCATATTTTAGCCTTCTTTATTGTTTATATATTTATAGGAAGCACTCAGCGTAATATAAGCAAGAGAGCCTTGCTGAAGACATCTAGGATAGGCTGGCTTTTGAACCACACCTTAGCTTAACATTTGTTTCCGCATACTATACTATACATATCAGGCTGCATAAGCAGCAAAAAGCTAAAACATCCTGCAAAACAGAAACTGAATTCTAGTAAATATGCAAGAGTTGAGAGGGCAGTTAAAATATTCTTCAATACTTAGTAAAAATCAAGTTATGTACCTTCTGGTTATGGGACATTCATCCTTATTTTTCATGATGTGCAGAACTGCAATTAGCCACTTCTCTGGGTAATTCTGTAGATATCCAAAAAAGTAAAACCCTTAGAATGGGCCCAGATCTTTAGATTGACTTCTCTTTTCCCTATATCTTTACTGAAGACAGTTATCTAATTTAAACAAACCATTTGCATAGCATCTTTAACTGTTTTTCAGGATATCTTTGTTGCTTCTCTGTGAGACACTACAGTGTGCTAAGCATAGTGTGACAAAGTAGGCAGCCTAGTTTTGGAAGGAAATTTGTTGAGACTTCTAATTCATAGAGTACTTTCACATCCCCAGAGAGGTCTAATGGGGCCTGATCCTCCATTTGCTTTGATATGTAAATTGTGATATTGCTTTCTCCCAGGGGACCCTGGAGATCTGCCAAAGCACATAAGGGTAAAATAGCCTTCAGGAGAGAGGCTGAGTTGCCTAGAACAGCCAAGTTTGTGTTTGGCCTTCACAATAAAATACCTTTGTGAATGGTTTTTACTTCCAATAAAAATGTTTATATATTTACTCAGCTTAGTCATTTTAGATAACCAATAGTTAGAAAACAATAGTTTTACAGTTCTTTTATTTTCTGGTGACGTGTTACTAAACTTATAGCTTGACTTTTTATATGCAATTTATGCTTCCTTTGACATATTCCATAAAAACACCCATTTTAAAAATAATGTTTATATTAGCTAGAAGTTGGAACAAAGTTTCAGCTACTTACTTCAGTGAAGAGAACAACTATCAGAATGGAAAATTGCTAATCTACAGGAAGAAAGTATAGTTTCTTTCTTTTCTAGATGTCATTACCTATCAGGTTTGGAAGGAAAAGAAGGCTGAAAACTTAAGTGGAACCTTTGTCCTTTAATCATATTTATCTTCTATCTCTTGACTTCCTTGTCATTATTTCTGTTCATTCAATATAAAACCCATGGAGTAAATACTTCTAGTGATTTTTATTACTGCTTTACATCATTGATATCTCTTCTGAATTGACAGTTCTTGTTCCATTCTTGACTCTGAAGCATTTAATTAGTGATTCTTATCATATATTGTAAACTATAGTATTAGTGATAACTTTTTATTTGAAAGCTGACATATTTAAAGCCCTTGCCATTTTTATCATTAAGGCATAGTTATCCACTTTAGTAGTCTAAAACTAAATAATTATAGATTAATTTATAAATAAGTTCCTTGTAAATGACAAAATATTGCACAATATTAAGATCAAGGTTTTTAAAATAGCATACATTTGTAATGGAAATAAATTCAATAGTTTTCTTTTTTTTTTTATTTTATTTAATTATTTTTTAGAAAGAGGGGAAGGGAGAGAGGCAGAGAGGGAGAGAGGCATCAATGTATGGTTGCCATTCACCTGCCTCCAGCCACAGACCTGACTGGA
The DNA here is from genome assembly GCA_004026585.1 of Noctilio leporinus. NCBI lineage: Eukaryota > Metazoa > Chordata > Mammalia > Chiroptera > Noctilionidae > Noctilio > Noctilio leporinus. The sequence continues at coordinate 89,446 of PVIW01003011.1, read as the reverse complement.
GACCTGGTTTGCAACCTGGTTATGTGCCCTGGCTGAGGAATCGAACCTACGACTTTTGGGTTCGTGGGCCGGCGCCTTAACCACTGTGCTACCAGCCAGGGCCTAATAAATTTTTCTTTAAGAAAGAATAATAATTATTTTATTTGGCAATATAATAGTAGAACTAGACATGTAGTTTGATTGAACAAAAAATAATGTTACCTACTAATTTCTTCACCCTTCCTTCTTCTCTTCCTTTTCTCCTTTCTTCCTTCCTTCCTTCCTTCCTTTCATCCTTCCTATTTTTTTTTCCTTTCCCTCCTTTCTTTCCTTTTCCTCTATTATTCTTTTAATCTATAGTTCTATTAACTGTCTTTTTTCTTTCCTTCTATGGTCACCATTCCTATCGCAATCTTAAAAATTATTTGTCTCTGTTATTTGATTTACAAAACTCCCTTTGATTTATGAAATTCCTTTACTCAAATTATAACATTTACAGACTTTCCCAAACTCTAAAATCCATGAACTCATGAAGCAATAAAGATAAAAATAGCAATAGCATCTACCTTCCCCATCTTAAAAATTATTCTCTCTGATGTATGGAAAGCCTCCTATACTTAAAAAATTGCTGACTTTTACATTTGAAAGATTTCAGTTTTCTGACTGTAACATGATGATTCCTGGACACCATAAATTTTGCTTAAAGAAACAAATAACTTTCTAGTCAAGCACAGGGATATTAATAAAATCAGAAACAAATGATGCAAGGATAATTTCATGGACCTTTATTTCTTAATAGAAAACAATACAGAAAATAACTGAAATAAAAATATATAAAATCCTCTAAGATTCACTCCAAAATAATGTGTATACAAACACATTGGCTAATGAAAATTATAGTGTATATTTGTTTATAAAATATATTTTAACATGTTATGGAAGACTGACAATACTGTCTCTATTCCTGGAAATATGCAGGGAGGTAGGTCCAGCTCTGGACATTTATAGCAAAGACAATCTAACAAAAATACAGAGAATTACAGAAGGAAATTAATTTGGTTGCAGTTATTATGATTATTTGTACTTCCTTTCCCAGCTTTCATTCATATAGGTCCAGTTTCAGTTTCACTATGAAATCTCTTTTGTAGTGTGATTTGAAAGAGATGTGCTAGTTTATTTTCTAAGATGAAGAAATGCAAAGTACACAAAAGTAGAAATTATTTTTAAAAACTAAGAACACACAGTTCACTAAGACATTGAAGAAGTTATTCCTGCGTGCAGTTGGAATCCAGAGACATCTAGATATTTGGGCTTTCTGGCAATTTTCAAAGGCACACCATTCTCAATGAATTATTGTAATTTATTATTTTTTAAAATAAATTCATCTCCTTGGGAGTGTGTTAAATGCCACATTGCTTTCAAAAATCAATATTCCACAATTGTTAAAAGGTAATTTAGTCATTAACTTCTATTAGTCTGTTTGAGATATCCTCATGTTACTTTTCAAAAGAAAATATCACAACAAAATCTCTCATATCTTGCAAAAGACTATTTACTTTAAGCAACTAAGTTACCCATTAGAAATATTTCAAATATTTTCAACATCAACAACCTGCATACGTCAAACAAATTTCCCCCCAAAAGCTAGTCTTTGCCTGTCAGTCACTACCATTGTTGTATTTTAATTATGAAAAACCTTGCAACCTGGTCCCAGTTGCCAGAGCCTGGAATAATTCGTTGAGGTGAAAATGCCATAAAACAAGGGAAGCACTCCTATGACAGAAGCCGTTGATGCAATGCTGAAGATGAATAATTGAAGAAGCCTCAAAACTGAAAGCGTATAAATTGAAGTCTGTCCCTTAAGTATCAGCCATGCAAACTATTTTAATTATATTAACATTGGCTTGATACTTTGTGGACAGATGTCATATATGTGATGCAGCCTCAAAAAATGAAGGTGTCTTTTAAAAGTGATCCTAGGATATTATAAACTACTCCAAAAATATGTAACATTTCAATATCCATTCACTTTTAACATTTCTGTTTCCCACCTCCCCAGGCTAACTTCTTTTTGATGACTTCCACATTTTACACTGGATTCATCTCATAGCGAACTGGGTTCCACCACAGTGAGCTTCACTCATACTTCTAATAATTGTTCCTTTCAGTCAATTTCCAGGGACTCCTCCAATTCTCCCCAGTATGCCTCACACTGTTAGTAGTGTTAGTAATTGGTTACTTACATAGTATTAATTGATTCAACAGACTAATTCATCAAAGTTATTGAGTACCAATTACGTTAGACACTGAAGCATAATTTAAATATTTAATCAAAGTACAAAGTATTGTACAAGTTTCCCATAACTCAGGGAAATGATCAGAATGAGCTGTTCCAGCATATTGATGTGATTCCACTATTAGTTGTTCAATAATAAGCAGATCTCTTTGGACTCAGTTTTATTATCTGTATAACAGAGGTTAAAGTGGTTTTAAAAGAACAGTTTAAAAAAAATAAGCATCCATGCAATACTAGGTCATAAGATCTTGTATAAAAAGTCATGACTGGCATTTTTTAATGAAATAGAATATAGAAAATAATGTAACATGTTTTAAGATTATACATGTGAAATCTTTCATTTTAACTGTATATGTACTTGTGTATTATATATTTTCTATAATGAGTAATGCTATAAAATATATTTTCTTAATGTGGATATTAAAAAAAGAATTTCAAAGCCTATGAACTGGGAAACTGGGGGAATCTAGCTTGTTAAATATTTTGTGAATTTTCTATTTCCTATTTGATCCCAACAGGCCTTCTGGAAAAATTGTGCTTCTTAATTTTTTTTAAGAAACATGTTTTTGTTAGTTTGTTTGTTTTTTTGTGTTTTAAAGATTTATTTATTATTTTTCAGAGAGGGGAAGGGAGAGAAACAGAGAGGGAGAGAAACATCCATGTATGGCTACCTTTCACCCTCCTCCAGCTACAGACCTGGCTGGAGACCTGGCTTGCAACCTGGTTCTGTGCCCTGGCTGGGAATCAAACCAGCCACCTTTTAGTTCGCAGGCTGGTGCCTTATCCACTGTGCCACCAGCCAGGGTTCTTTTTTAAAAAATATTTTATTTATGTACTTTAAAGAGAGGGGAAGGGAGGGAGAAAGAAAGAGAAACATTAATGTGTGGTTGCCTCTTGTATGCCCCCAAATGGGGACCTGGCCCACAACCTAGGCATGTGCCCTGACTGGGTATCAAACAGGCAACCCTTTGATTCACAGGCTGGCATTCAATCCACTGAGCTACACAAACTAGGGCAAATTGTGCTTTTTATCTGGGTCAAGGTATCTTTTCATTTTATATATTGCAGTTGAACACAAAAACATAAAGACTAGTGAAGAGGTTATCTTTAGCTAATTAAACCTAATTGATATCCTTGTTTTTTTTTAATGACCTTTTTAATTGAAGTAACATTGGCTTACGACACTATACAAGTTTCAAATGTACGATATTATAACTTGATAACTTTATACACATACCATCCAAAGTCTAGTTTCCATCAGTCACAGTATATTTGACTCCCTTCACCCCTATTGCTGTTTCTGTACCACTTTTGTCCCATAGTAAGAATTATATGTTGTTTGTTATATATGTTTATTTTTGTTTTGTTTATTTATGTTTCCTTCTTGTTGTTGTTGTCTTACATTCCACTTATGAGTGAAACCATATGTTTTTTATCCGCTCCTATCAGACTTATTTAACTTAGTGTGATACACTCAAGATCCACTCATGTAGTTGTAAATGACAATATTTCACTTTTTTTATTTATTGTTTTCAGAGAGAAGAGAAGGGAGAGAGGCAGAGAGGGAGAGAGAAATCAATGCGTGGTTGCCTTTCACCTGCCTCCTGCTACAGACCTGGCTGGAGACCTGGCTTGCAACCCGGTTTTGTGCCCTGACTGGGAATTGAAACAGCGACCTTTGGGTTCACAGGCTGGCACCTTATCCACTGTACTACCAGCCAGGGCTGACAATATTTCGCTTTTTATGGCTAAGTAGTATCCCACTATTTATATGTACTGTATCTTAATGTATTTGTTGGCCATATGTTGGCTAATTTTCCTAACACAATTTATTAAACAGTCTTTTCATTCTCCATTATATGTCTTTTGTTACTTTGTTGTAAATTAATTGTTCATTGTGTTTGTCAGTTTTTGAATTCTGTTCCATTGGGTTTTGTGCTTGTTTTCTGACAATAAAATACTGTTTTGTTTATTGAAGCTTTGTAACATAGTTTGAAATCAGGGAATGTGATATCTCTGGCTTTATTATTTTTTCTCACTATTGTTTTGACTATGTGTGGTCTTCTGCATGTATAGTATATGTTTATATGTATATATTGTTGTTGTATTTCTAAGGGAAAATACCATTGGGGAAAATTAAAAGCCATGGGCAGCATAAAATAGCTGGGAAGGCTGGAGTAGTAAAATGCACACAAGACTTTGAGAATTGAATTCTAGTTTTTACTTTTCTAATATAATTGGAAATCAATTTAATAACTATGGTAATGTTGATTATAATAATATTTGGTATTCACTAACTACATTCTAGGCACTGTTCTAAGAACTTTATATATATATATATATATATATATATATATATATATATATATATATATAATTTTATTTATTCTTCACAGAAGTCATAAGAAGTAGGTTTAATTTTAATTCTTTTTAAAATTTTTATTTATTATTTTTTTAGACAGGGGAAAGGAGAGAGGCAGAGAGGGAGAGAGACTCAATGTATGGTTGCCTTTCACCTGCCTCCAGCTACAGACCTGGCTGGAGACCTGGCTTGCAACCTGGTTATGTGCCCTGGCTGGGAATCGAACCAGCGACCTTTGGGTTCGCAGGCTGGTGCTTTATCCACTGCACCACCAGCCAGGGCTAATTTTAATTTTTATTTACAGATGAGAAAACTGAGGCAAATAAATGATTTATTCACCATAGGTTACATACAAGACACAATAATAGGCATTTTAGATTCAAAGATGAGTAAGATATTTTCACTGCTCTAAAGGATTTTACTGTGTAGGACAGACATGTGAATGAATAATTATAATAAAATCTGATACAATCTAAACAAGAAGTACATAAAATAACCATGAGGAGTACAGTGAAAAAAGCAAACTCCTCAGTATTTTGAAAAAGCTTCATAAGTTTTATGATATGAGGCCTGTTCTTGAAGGATGGGGAGGAGATATTTAGGTAAAGCAGGTAAGAAAATTCTAGATTCCCTCAGCAGAGGTCTGGTGGAGGATAGTATATTCAAGGATGTCCAATGATATCTGATAAATCAGCAACTTCTCCCATCCATCCTGGTTATAGTCTTTGTGGTTCAATAGGGTCAAATTTGTACCCTCCATTTGTCAAGCTCTTGTCTAAGGAAGAACTGATATTATTTTTAGCTTGTTTTGCACACATTGCTTAACTAATACTGAGAAAAATCATTGACCTTTCTAAACCTTAGTTTCTGCCCTATGGAATAGAAGTTTTGATATATACAGGAGAAAGGTAATAGGAGGACTATGACTCATGTGTACAAGCTTTATAAAATACAAGACCATATACATTATATGGTCCCTTACGGGGATACTTATGTCAATATGTAGGTAACACAGGGCTGATTTAGAATAGGAGCACCTGATAGTAATTATAGATTGTCTTTTTTTAGTTAAAATGAGGCAGCAAGAAACAAGACAAATGCAGTGTGGTAAAGGAGGTGACATTATGGAATGGCAGACTGGAAAGAACCAGGAATCTATCTCTCCACCAAGATGACAATTGTACTGGCAGAATCTTCTTGAACAAGTATTTGGGAGTTTTGGTATCTACTTGAATATTTGCAGTTTCCAAGGGAAAGCTTGGCTGGTATTTTATAGTTAATATTGGTCAGTTTCATCCCTCAGGGTGATAGTGCTACCCATCTCTCCCTTAGGCTGTACCAGACAGCAGTGAGCATAATGACACATATTTCTGGTGTGTCTTGCCAAAACCAGGATAGAAATGAAGAACCTTGTCCTATAGATGTTGGGGTTCTGTGTTCTGATTAAGGACTCCTGATTCTGATCCCTGAAATGCCGGTACATAAACTGGCTTCCTGACATAGTTTCACTAGCAAGTTGCAGCATCCAGGTGATTTAAAGAAACTGCAGCTGGTTTTTGGATTTTAAAAAACAATTGTTTACATGAAGGACTTGACAAACTTCATCACACGTTCTCTGAAAAAACAAACAAACAAACAAACAAACCAGAAGCTGAGGGAATACCTGAGAATGTATTAAGTTTTAATCTCAGGTTGATCCTTGGCATAGTAACACACTACAGCTGATAACAATAACAATGGTAGCAACAGCAAACCCTGGGGAAGGGAAAAAATACAATTTCTAGAGTTAGTGTGCAATAAAATTCAAACGTCTTGTTTACAACAACAAAAAAATCACAAGGCATACATAGAAACAATAAGATACGGTCTACTCAAAGGACCAAAGTAAATTGAAGGAAAATATACTTGAAGAATACTACTAAAGAGGTGGGTCTTATACAAATAAATCATAAGTAAATTCTGGAACTAAAAATAATAATAACTTGAATGAAAATTACACTAGAGGGTACAAAAGGAGATTTAACCAAACAGAAGAAAGAAATCAGTGAATCTGAAGGTGGGAACATTGAAATCATTGAGTATAAAGTACAGACAAAAAATGGATATCAGGAGGAGAAGAGATAAAAGGGCAGAAAGAATACTTGGAAAAATAATGTTTGAAACTTCCAAAACTTGTTGGTATACAAATCAAAGAAACTGAGTAAAGTTATGTAAAATTATTTACTACCAAATGACCCAACAATTCTACTCTTAGGTATATAAATTCAAAAGAATTGAAAAAACAGATTCAAACATAAACTTGCACAACTACATTTACAATAGTAGCATAATTCACAATAACCCCCTATCCAACAAAATGTGATATGTACATTAAAATAGAATATTATTCCATCTTAAATGGATGAAATTTTGATATGTTACAAAATAGATGAACTTTGCAAACATTAGGCTTTATTAAATTGGTCAGGCACAGAAGGTCATGCATTGTGTGAATCTACTTATGATTTGTTTAAAATTGTAAGTTCACAGTCAGAGGGTAAGATAGAGGTTTCCAGGACATGGAAGTTTGGGGGAAGAGAGATACATTATTTTATAAATATAGAGTTTTTATTGGAGGTGATGAAAAGTTTTAGATCTAGATAATAGTGATAGTTACACATAATTGTGAAATGCATTTAATGCCACTAAATTATACTCTTACATTTGTTAAAATTATAAATATTTTGTTATGTATATTTTAACACAATTTTAATTAAGGGAATAAACAATTATACAAAAAAGATGAAAGAAGCCTATGAAAAGAAAAACTTGACACAATGAGTACCTATGATCTAGTCATAATGTTAAACATTGACTTACAAATTATTGCATTTATAATGACAATGAGAGGTAGGTATTATTATTGCACAACCAAGAAAGCCAAGGCTCAGTGATGTTAATAACCTAAGGTCATCGGAAATCACCAAACACTCCATGATATTGAGTAGGATTAGAGAGTGCAAGTTAACTGACACAAAAGTTAATGGTATCAAACAGCTTTACTACTGGGAGTATTCTTTTTTAGTCTGTGATCATTTCTACATTCTGAGGAAAATAGAATCTGAAGGCTTTATGATTCAAGCATCTAACACTGAGACAAAGTTACATGCCATGTCCAAATTCAGCCAATGTAAGTGGAGGAAAAAATATCACTGAAAGCATGCAAGAGATCCAAGCTTCTATAATGTTTGTATTGGCAATTACTGTTCACATTCAAACATCATTGTTTTCATGTCATAACTATGAAAATTTTCCTAAGCATTTTAGTATAAATACAGAAATAGTTTAGACACATACACACACATGCACACAGTTTTAGAGCAAAACATAATCATATTTGTACTTTTTATCTTACGACACCATGCCCCCAAAGGACTATGTTCTTCTAGTGGTTTCAGAGAATTTTAAGCTGACCAAATACATTGTGTTTATCCCTGGTACTTGCTTTGCAACTAAGCTTTATTATAAACATCCTTCTCCTTTAATGGACTTTTCTGGACAAGCTCTGTTGGAAGTGATTGTCCAGTCTGCAAAACTTACATGACACTTCTTCTCTTATACCCATTGACATCTACTGTTTTATAGCTGAGTTCATTCTAGAGAAAGCTGCTGATCTCTTTAACCAGGCTACAGGTTCTTAGAGAAAAACAGAGGTGGCTTTTTCATGACTATATGCTTCCTATGCTGTTCCATGAAGTTGAATAAAAGAGGTAACATAGCTATCTCCAAGTAGGCAGAAGTGTAGACTGAATGTTTAGAAACAAGCAAATGTGGGTTTAAAATTTTATTTCATAAGCCAGTCAGTGAAGGACAAATATCATATGATCTCACCCATTATGGGACAATAATGAACAAAACTAACAACAAGCAAAACAGAACCAAGTATATGAATCCAAGGAATAGGCTTTCAGTGGTCAGGGGAAATGGGGTTGGGGGGAGGGGGGAGGCAGAGGCAAGGAAGGGGAGCAGCTTAGACAAGAACCTAGTATAAGGGAACCATGGACATGGACAACAGGTGGGATTGACTTTGGGGGGAATGGGTGGGAGGGGAGGGGGACAGAGGGGAGCAAAATGGGGATGGATGTAATACAACAACAATAAAATTTTTTAAAAATTTATTTCAAAGATTACTTATACTGCAACATTCAACAAACTGTGTCACCTCTTTTGAACTTAGCTTTCCCATAATAATATCCAACTGAGAGTGTTATAAATATTGAAAATGATAATGTATGTATATTATCACTAAATGACTAATAATTTTAAACATTAAAGAATGGGTGAAACTTCTGGATAAAGATTGAGGAGTAAAGGGTTTTTGTTTTTGTTTTTTAAAGAACACTTCCATTTTTGAAATCCATTGAGTAAAATAAAGCCATTTTGAAAAAATATTTTCACCTTCAGTTAAATAATAAAACTGGTATAAGTTCAAAGGATAAATTAGGAAATACCTAACAAATACCAGAAAATCTACACTGAAAGAAAGTAACATGATGGGCACTGACACAATTATTTATTAATTTAAAGATATTTATTGAGACTTCTGGGCAAGATGGAGGCATAACTAGAGAAACAGTGTCTCCACAACTAGGAGAAACTTATATCTACCTTAAAACTAAATAAAAACAATGCATAAATTTCAGAAAATAGAACTACATGGAAGTGCAGTAAATGAAGAAGAAACAGTCAGACAGGTAGGAGGGGCAGAGTAGGGGAAGACAACGTATACCCAGATTCTGAAGGAGAGAACTGCCAGATAAGGGATGGAGAACCATTAGGTTTGGTTTTGGTTTATAGTCTTTTGAGGAGCAAGGGAAGTGCTGGGTGTCTTGGGAGAACAGCTTTTTAAACAGGAGTACTCCCAGACCCACCCCTCCCACATTGGAATTGCAAGGGAGAAGCTGCCATTTTGAAGCCCACCATTCCAAAAGAAAGCCTACCATGAGGCAGCTCACCTTCCTCCTACCCCTAGCTGCCCTAGACTCAGGCAGTTATCAGGAGATTGTAATTGGGCCAACTGCCAACCTGCTATTTCCACATTCCAAGCCTCAGAGCTTTTTAAAAGCTCACCCCATCCTGACTCTGGCTGCTGGCCTCTGACTCCAACACCCCAGCTGGTGGTGTCACATAATGAACAAACCATCCTGTTCAAATTTGGCTGCTGGCCTTCTCTACCTCTGCTGGGCCCCTAACACCTAACTGGAATATTGTAAAGACCTGTTTTTCTCAACACTAATTGTTGGGTCATACACCAAGATGCCACATGAAGGAACCCTTGTTGGTTCCATAACAATCACTTCTACATCATGGCACCTCCTCATCTGGCTTTAACAACAAGGTCCTTTTCTCAAGGCGTCCCCCACCCTTCTTATCAAACCCTGAAAGTCAGGTACACCTTTTGCACTGGGGTGGTGTCATGAGTTTTGTCCAGCTACCTGCTTGCCATAGATATGCAAAGTACCTTAAAAGCTGTATTGTCTCCTTCCCTCATCCCCTAACCCATGGGTTGTGGCAAATTTGGTGATTCCTACTCAGCTTCAATTAGAGTACAGAAGATGCATAATCCTAGCACAGAAACTGCCAAAGTAAAGGAAAAAAGAAGCATAAAAAGATAAGAAGCATAAGAACATGTACTACAAGAGAAGCTGTCCAAGACAACACAAGAATATTGACAATTCTTCACAGTATCAAAGAAATTATAGCTATCATAGTCTCCCTCATAATTAATCCCCCAAAAGGAGTTAAAAATATAGAAGAATAAAATCTAACTTGTAGAGTTCAAGAAGTAAAAGAGAAAAACAAGAAGATTAAAGCCATACAGTCTGTAATTGAAAACATAAAAATAAAGTATATTGGCCCAATAGAATTTAAATTAAAAAGTAAGAAATGAACATATACAAATTATCATAGAGTAAATAACTAAAGCGTATGTAAAAGGAAGATCCAGTAAATGAATAACTGAAAGAAGACAATTTTGTTTGCAGGTAAATGTTGTGAGCCTCAGGTTAAAGTATAATTATTCAAATAATGATATCATGTCTCAATTAAAGCACTTATCTAAGGTTGTACCACTAATACTATCTGAGCCAAGGGTAAAACACAGGGATCTTCAGGTTCAAAGTTAATGATCTTTTCTCTGTACCAAGCGTTAATGGCCCAATGGCTCAGGTGGTTTTGAGTTGCTTGAAGAAAGGACAGAAGTAATGGCAGCAGAAAAGTGAGAATAATCAGAGGATGGATTCTGCTGTCAATCTCTTTCTAGCTTTTTTTTCCCCCTCTGAGTGCAAATAGAGTCAAATGAACTGATAGTGCTGTCTATCCTAAGTCTCACACTGGTCTCCTAAGTAACTAGCAGTGTTTTCTGGCATTGAGATCCCCATAGCTGCTCCCAATCAACATTTGCAGTGGTTGGATTTATGAATTTTGGTGGATTTTGCCAAAATTTTTCATCTTTGTGAGTCCTTAATGTATAAAATTTTAAAGGATGATCCTATACTTTCTATATGTTTTTAAACAGTTTATTAACTCAAGGTACTATAATACAAACCAGGTCTTTGCAGCCTTTTACTGAAACCTATTCACTTAACCTTTCTTTGTTTTAAATATTGACTTTTTTCATTTATAGTTTACTTTCAATATTATTTTGTATGTTGAGTCTAAAGAGCAATATAAACGAACACACAAAGCAAAAGCGCTCCTAGATACAGACTGATGGTTTCCAGAGGGGAGGGGGCTGCAAGACTGATTGGAAAAGGTGAAGGAACTGAAAAGTACAGATGGGTAGTTACAAAATAGTCATAGGGATGTAAAGTACAGCATAGAAATATAGTCAATAATACTGTAATAACTATGATGCCAATTGGGTACTGGAAATATCAGGGGGTACACTTTGTAAACTATATCATTGTCTGAAATAGTGAGCACTCCAGGCAATGCTACTGTTTGAAAATTCTAATTCTTAGTTTCCAATAACCATAGCACTGCCCTTTTTTGACCCCATCCCCTGCCTGCTTCTACTGATGCTTCCATTTACCCTCCCAGTCACAAGGGAAATTAGCAATAGATAAAGGGCGGCACATTAGATCATTTGCACTTAAATGCCTCTTTCCTCCATATGTAATCAGGAGAACTGAAAAGAGGTGAAAGGGAAAGAAAGAGTGGGCAGCTGTGAGAGCATTTTGTTGAGAAACAAATATGTTAAGATGTATCTATTCACAGGGCTGTATAAGGCCTATTCTTTCCAAGTGAAGGGATTCTTTCTTTCACCTGAAAGATAAAATAATTAAACTCTTGGAGACTCTAAAGTCACTACCTGAAGGTAAGCTAAGTTGTATTTGAAATAAAGGGTTAAAAAACACAGACAAATAATCGTATGTTTAAAAAGTATTTATTCCACACAACTCATTCTCCTCAATATCTAGCATCATACAAAGTTTTATGATTTATAAAATGCTTTACAAAATACTTTCATGTGTACCATTTTATTTAATCCTAACTAAAATAGTATCTGAGTATGAATTAATATCATTAGATAAATAGTAAAAATGTTATCTTAACAGTTACTTCAAATGTTTCTTCTTGTCATAGAACCATGTTTACTTAGGAACATACCTCAATAGGCAGGAGTAGTGGTAGAATATAAAGCCCTAAGGAGAAAGAGAAAAATGAGCACTTTTTTTTCTTTAAAAATTTTTATTATATGGTAGGCAGTTAAACAGACATAAGCAGAGTAGACAATGGCCAGTTACAGAAGGTCACCAGGGCACCTGGTGCCTAGCAACCGGCAAATCAGAGAAAACAAGGACCTCGCTCCCAGGGTAAGAATTTCTCCCATGGCATATCACTGGTCACAAGGTTTGGACCCCCTGACTTCATATAGCTGGTCATGCGGCTGAATGACCCCCTGCCCTGGTCCTGACCAACCAAGGCAGACCACACTCTGAGAGGACACACCTGGAAGGCTGATAAATATTCTATTGGATTCCTCCCCTGAGACCTCCAGGCAAAAAACAAACAAACAAACAAACAAACAAAGACAGAGAACCCTGTGCCTCTCTCCTTCTCAGCAGCACATCCCCACCTTTCCAGGCCTCTTCTTCTTCCCCAGGCTCTTTACCGTTAGTTACCCTCCTCTCTCCTAAGCTCCACAGGCCTTTCTTTTCCCTCTGTAACTTGTTTCCAGGGACCATTTCATCTGATTCGCTTCTACTTCTGCCACTTTTTAAATAAACCTTCCTGTATAGTTTGAGTCTTGCCTCTGAATTCTTCCTTAGCCAGAATTCAAGTACTGAGGTTGGTGAACCAAGATTCCATCTGACCTAACACCTGGTGTGCCGTTTTCACTGCCTCCAACAAAAGAGGAAAGGAACACATGACAGCAGAGTTGAGAATGAGCAATAAGGTGAGAGGCAGAGGCTGAAAGGAAATTAAACATCCAATGAGAAATCTCTGTGACTGGAATGACCAAAGATTTGGGAAAAATGGAAATACCTTCAATTCAATTTTAAGTTGCCTGTTATGCCTCAAAATACAAGCTTTGTCCCAAAAGTATCGAGCTAATGTCAATATAATTAAAATAGTTTGCACGGCTGATACTTTTGGGACAGACCTCATATATGCTTTTCCCTTGCACAGATTGTTTACATTTATTTTAGAGAGCAATATAATTAAACTAGAGTCTGCAAAAACACAAATTCCAGAGAAAAAGGACACCCTTAGAAAAATGAGATGATCTGGAAATTGAACAAATTCAGTAGAAGCAGGAATTCAGAGTTAGGAATGATTAAGAGAAGCATAAGAAACATGACAATAGATCTATGGAAAATGAATGTATGAGGATCTGAGTCAGTGTCATCAAAGATTAACGAAAACATTGACAAAAATTGTTACAATTATATATGCAAAAATTTAGACATAGTGACTAATAAATTTGTTTAAATTTACATAAGTAGCAAAAGTTGATACTCATACTGAAACTCAGGTCTGTCTGATTTTATCTCAATTTTGTTGCATGTTACCAGAATCTTCTACATAATAGGGTAATTAGGTACATAATCTTAAAAAGCCCTGTGGGCCCTTGCTTATTTCCTTGTTTCTTATTTAAAGATTTAATCAGAGCCCTGGCTGGTGGCACAGTGGATAAGGCTCTGGCCTGCAAATCCAAAGGTCACTGGTTCGATTCCCAGCCAGGGCAACATAACTAGGTTGCAAGCCAGGTCTCCAGCCAGATCTGTAGCTGGAGGCAGATGAAAGGCAACCATACATTGATGTTTCTCTCCCTCTCTGCCTCTCTCTGAAAAATAATAAATTTTTAAAATCTTTTAAAAAAAGTAAAAATAAAGATTTAATCAGAAGATCCCAAATTCCAATGAAAAAACTGAGAGGACGAATCAAGTGGTACATTAAATTAAAATAACTTGGAAACAAAAGAAATTTAAAGCAAGTTGTGGTGGCTATGCTTACATCAGACAAAATAGACATTAAAACAAAGATTGTAATAAGAGACAAAGAAGGTCAGTACATAATGATAAATAGATCAAACCAACAAAAGGATGTGTAGCATTTGTAGATATTTATGTACCAAAATATACAAAACAAATATTAACAAATGTAAAAATATACAGCAATACCATAATAGTAGGAGACTTTAATACTCAACTTTCATCAATAAATAGATCATCCATGTAGAATTGATAAAAACATTGGCCTAATTACACATTAGATCAGATCAACTTAAACACATAAACAGAGTATTTGATCCAAAAATAAAAAGTATACATTCTTCTCAAGCAAATAAGGAACCTTCTCCAAGAGAGATAATAAAATAGGTCACAAATATAATCTTAATACATTTAAGAATATTGAAATCATATCACACATTTTTGAAAATAATGGTATAAAACTATAAATCAATTGCAAGAAGAAAACAAGAACATTTCTAATGCTGTGAAGATAAACAACGTGCACCTGAAAAGCTAATGGATGAAAAAAATTAAAAGAGAAATTTAAAAACTTTTGAGACAAATGAAAATGGAAGTACAACACCCAAAATTTATGAAATCCAGCAAAAACTGTCCTAAGAGGGAAGTCCACAGTGATAAATGCTTATATTAAGAAGCATGAAAGATATTAAGAAACAAGAAAGACCTCAATTAAATAACCTAATTTTACAATTTAAGAAATTAGAAAAAGAAAAACAAAGCTCAAAGTTAGTAGGAGGGAAATAACAATAATCAGAGAAGAAATAAATAAAATAAAAACTAAGAAGACAATAGAAAAAAAAAAAACTAACAGCTAGCTTTTTAAATAAACAAACAAAAAACTTTAACTAGACTCCCTAAGGAAAAATAAAGAGAGGACTCAAATAAATAAAATCAGAAATAAAAGAGGAAACATTACAGCTGATACCACAGAGATACCAAAAACATATAAAACAACTATCAACAATTATAGAACAACAAATAGGACAACACAGAAATGTATCAATTCCTATATACATACAACTTACCAAGTCTGAATCATGAAGAAAGAGAATTCTGAGTAGATCAACTATTAGTAAGGATAGTTGATCAATACTCAAATAATATCCAAAAAACAAAGGTCCAGGACTACAATTCTTTACTGGTGGATTCTACTATTACTCAATATAATATGGGAAGTCTAGCCAGTGCAATTAGGCAAAATGGAGAAATAAAAGTCATTGAAATTGGAAATGAAGGAATAAAACTCTATTACAGTCCCTAGACTTCCCATATTATATTAAATAAAAGTAACAATAATGAGCAGCCTTGTATTGTTTCTGAACTTAGAGAAAATGTCTTCAGCATTTTACTATTAAGTATAGTGTTAGCTGTGGCCTTGTCATATATGGCCTTTACTACAATATGCTGAAGGATGTTTCCTCTATACGTACTTTGTTGAGAGTTTTGTCATGAATAGCTGTTGAGTTTTATCAAATATTATTTCTGCATCTATTGAGATGATTATATGATTTTTATTCTTCACTTTGTTAATACAGTATATCACCTATGTCGAACCAGCCTTGAATCCCTGGAGTAAATCTGAATTCATCATGGTGTATGGTTCTTTTTTTTTTTTCTTTTTTAATTTTATTGTTGTTGTATTACATCCATCCCTTTTTCGCTCCCCTCTGTCCCTCTCCCCACCCACCCACTCCCCACAAAGTCAATCCCACCTGTTGTCCATGTCCATGGTTCCTCCATACTAGATTCTTGTCTAAACTGCTCCCCTTTGTATGGTCCTTTTAAACTATTACTGAGTTTGGTTTGCTTATAGTTTGTTGATGATTTCTGCCTGCATATTCATCAGGGATATTGTCAAGTAATTTTCTTTTATTGTGTTTTCCCTTTCTGCTGTTGGTATCAAGGCAATGCTGACCTCACAAAATGAGTTTGGAAATATTTCCTCCTCTCCAATATTTTTATTATGTTTTAGAAGAATTGGTCTTGATTCTTTTTTTAAGTGTGTAGTAGAATTCACAAGTAAAGTTTTGTAGTCCTCAAGGATTTTTTGAGATTGAGGAATGCATATTTAATCTTCTTTTCTTGACCTCATTTTAGTTCCTCTTTCCAAGTTTAGTGACCATTTTGGAGGCTTGTTTTTGTTTTAGTTATTGTTCTCACCCTTAATCTCAGTACCTTTTATTCTGAACTGTCAAATTTTGATAAAACACATGCCGTTTACTTTGATAAGAAGAATCAGTTCTTATTGTCTGCTAGAACACAATTTGTGTGCCTTATTGGCTCCATTAAGCTTTTTGAAAACTTTAGTATGTTACCCTTTTCCATGGCATTTAATCACATCTAACTACCTTCTTCCTTTTCCATCTCATTGCTCTCTCCTGTGCCACCTGAGCACAGACTAACCCTGAGACCTAAGATTAGAAAGGGGAAGGGTTCCTCTTGGAAAAAAGTTCATTCTGACTGCTAGATTTTTGAAGCCTTTCTTTGTACCATTTTAGATGCAAAACAAATCCTAGAAGATTGTGTATTTGGGTGATACTTTTTAAATAACATTTTTTTTCAGTCTCTTGAGAATGTTGTAGGCTGAATTTTAAAACTTTGCACTTTGCTTTTGGACAACAGACCTCTTTTTATCTAAGGTAGATTATCCGATTCTTTGAGACATTACAGCTCATTCGTTCTGTTTCTGCCATCCTAATTTGGCATGAGTGGGTTGAATTTATCCTTTTACTGCAGTGTTATGAGCATGTTTGAAGCACTAAAAACTTAATAATGTCTAGTATTTTGTAGAATGAAATTAATGGAAATTAATGGAAAATATTTGACTGAATCTAAAGACCTGCAGTCGAATTCTTCAATGTGGTTTGCTTGGAGTAGTAGTACACATGTAAATCATTCAATGAATAAATTATTTTAAAAAACAACAAAAAACATTAAATGAGGAAGATGGAGAAGAGGAAGAAGAATAATGACAGTGGAGAAGAAATATTTGTTTTATGTCCTCATTGAAGTAAAAATGGCATTTTAAAAGAGGCTGTCCAACTCAAATACTATTGAGACATTAATGTTGATGGCACAACAAATACAAATGCTTAGAAATTGTGATTTGCTCTGTAACTTTATTGCCTGTCTACACAAAGAAGTTGTGCTCTTGGCACATTAAAATTCTTGTCACATCCCTGTGGGGCTGTGGAGTAAGCCTGCCTTATTTTTGACAGAACTCTGTATTTTATGGAGTCAATAACAGATAGGTGTGGTTTAAATATAGCACAAATGAACAAGATTTAAGATCTGTGTCTTGGTCATTGCCCTATGGCTATTAGTGTTGCTGTACCTACACTAATAAAAGATGTAACATTAAGAGAAGTTTAAACCAAGTTACAAACTCAGACCTCGAAGAAATACCAAGTTGTTGGGGAGGGAGACATGATGGTTCATTTTGTGTAAACTAGGCTAGGCTAGGTTATTTAAGCAAACACTAACCTACCTACATGTTGCAATGAGAGTATTTTGTAGTTGTGAGTTAAAATCGATAATCAGTTCACTTTAAGTAAAAGAGATTACCCTGGATAATGTGGATAGGCCACACATCCACTCAGGCTAAAGGCCTTAAAACAAAAACAGAGGTTTCCATTAGAAGAAAAATTCTGCCTTAAGTTTGAAGCACCAACTCCTGTCCAAGTTCGTAGTAAGCCAGTCAGCCCTGCAAACTACAGACTTGACAATCTTTATAATCATGGGAACAAATTACTTGAAATCAAATCTGTCTGTGTCTTTGTGTCTCTGTCCCATTTTCTGAATTTATCTGTCTCTGTCTGGGAAATATATTTACACACACACACACACACACACGACATGTATTCACACATGAACACTATATCCTATTGGTTTTGTTCTGGAGAATGAGTAATTGATACAGTGAATTATAAACATTCTAAAGACTCATAGTTGATTTTCACTAATACTCATTTTACTAATTACACTATTATTCAGGTCCAATGAGTGTGTAAGGGGTTGCTAAATTTTAAGCATTGGCGGTCACTTAAAGGTCTCAGACTTGGGAAGTCATCTTAGCTTAAGTGATTGGTTCAGTTTCTGTTTAATTAACTTGATGTTCTAGTTAATTAGCTGTAGTAACCAATAAACCCCTAATCTCAGTGACCTAATACAACAATTTATTTCTCCCTCATATCACATGAGGAGACTCTCTTGTTCATAGATTTGAATCAGAAACCTTCTAGCTTTGAATCAGAAAACCTCTTCCATCTCATGGAGGATATAGTCCTCCTGGGCCAAGAGAGAGATCACTAGATTTTTGTGTATTCAGTCAGTTTCTCTAGAACAATTGATCTGGGGCATGTAGTCTTCTGGGGCAAAGAAGGAGGTACCTGTTTCAGCTAAGTATTATTGCATAAAAACTTATCCTAAAACTTAGTATCTTAAACAACATACATTTGCTTACCATAATTCTGGATTTGGGGTAGAGCTCAGGAACAATTTGTCTCTGCTCACATGGTATTAACTAGAACAGTTTAGCTTTGGATGGAAGATCCAAAATGGTCTTACTCATATATTGGGTGCCTCAGTAGGATTGGTTAGAATGTCTGGGGACTGCCTTGGACTCTAACTCTTCCACTATAGTCTCAAATACTCAAGAGCTTTTTTTTTTTTTTTTTCCTGAACCACCTTACCTTCATAATAACTGGCTTCCAAGAGGGAGAAAGCAGAACTACCAGGCCTTCTAATGATTGGATTCCTCACTGGTTGGGTTCATTACTTACACTGAATTCTGTTGGTTACAGGAAGTCAAAAAGTGACCTAAAGTAAAAAAAGGGAGATAAGCTTCCAACACTTGATGGGAGAAACAATATGAAAATATAGAAATGGAAGACACTTTAATTTTGTTTGCAGAAATTCCATCACAGTAACCTCTGAGTGAAATAGCTCAATGGAGATATTCAGAGTGGAAGACCTGGCTCTGTTTTATCAGTTTGAGGGGAAAACTCAAAGCTCTAAAATTCTTTCTTCTCGTTTTCAAGAGCCATTTATTTCAATAGATAAACATGTTTTCTAGGTGTTTTAAAACAACATAAGCATAATAGTTACAAATAATATTTCTCAGAGTACAGATGGTTTCAGTAGGTCTCAATAATTTTGTTATGGAAAAAAAAATCCCAAATACCTTTAAAAAACTGGATATTCCATTCTCATCTTTACTGTTTATATTATAGATTGATATGTTAAAGACTCAGCGAAGTACTAAAAAAAAAAATGTCTGTTGTATTCAACCCAACACTTCTCAAAATTTTTTTACAATTACCTTTTTTTTTTTTCTTGAGACACATATTAACTTCTTACAGAATACCACTCTTGGGGGATACTCTAATATAGACATAGTTTCACTTACACCAAGATATCTAAGTAATCTTTGTGTCCCTTGCTTATGTGTTAGCTAGATCTAAATTTCAATCTATAAATGGAAGAGGCAGTGATTTTAGAATAGTTTTCGCTGGTTTTTTAATAGTATTTTTCTCCTATTGTATTCTAAGTGTCTAAAATGTAAGCCCTGGCTGGTGGCTTAATGGATATGTGCCAGCCTGCAAACCCAAATGCTGCTGGTTCAGTTCCCAGCCAGGGCACCTAATCAGATTGCAAGCCAGGTCTCCAGCCAGGTCTGTAGCTGGAGGCAGGTGAAAGGCAACCATACATTGATGTCTCTCTTCCCTCTCTGCCTCTCTCCCTTCCCCTCTCTCTGAAAATAATAAATAAAATCTTTAAAACTATAAAAATAAAAAAATAAAATGTTGCCAGCCCTCTATGAAAACTAGTGTTTAGTTAAAAGGCACATATCACTTTTACTAGAGTTTTAAAAGTGCACAATACTCTCAAATACACATGTACAAGGTCTGCCTGGTAAAACTCCAGCCATTGTTAATATAACAAGAACGGTTTGCACAACATGGAGATAAACTGGCTGCCAAGGATAATGGAATGGAATGGAATGGAATGTGTAAACAACGATGACTTCACTGTATTACTAGTCAGTGGGGGCAGTAGACAAAGTTGAGTGTGTGCACTATGTGGCCATCACATTGAAAATGACTGAGTAGAGCAATGAATTTGCATCCAATTTTGCATTAAGCTTAAACATCCCTCCACAGAAACTATTAGGATGATTCAGAAGTCTGCAGCTATGGCAGCTTCATCATAACAATGTACCTGCTGATGCATCATGTCTGGTGCAGAGTTTTTTTGCAAAACATCGAATCACCCAGGTAACTCAGTCCCCCTGCAGCCCAGATTTGGCACCCTGCAACTTCTAGCTTTTCTCAAAACTAAAACCAGCTTTGAAAGGAAGGAGATTTCAGACCATTGATAAGACTCAGGAAAATACAACAGTGCAGCTGATGGCAACTGGGAGAACTGTGTGCCAATGTGCCTACTTTGAAGGGGATTGAAGCATCTTGTCCTGTGTACAGTGTTCCTTGTATGTTATAGCTTCTTCAATAAGTGTATTTTTCATATTATGTAGTTGGATACCTTCTGGACAGACCTTGTGCATCTCAAAGTGGAACATAGAATATGGTTATTATATGTTTATTTTCTTGAGGAAAGCCAAATATATATTTTAAATAATTGGTAAAAATTCTCTCAATTTTTTTTTTCTGAGAATATCTTAATTTCTCCATTATTTCAAAAATTTGGTTAAATATACATAACTTTTGGAATATTAACCTTTTAAAGTGTACAGTGTGGTACATTAAGTACATTTACATTGCTGCACAACCATTACCTCCATCTGGTACATTCTTTTCATCTTGCAAAACTGAAACTCTGTCTCCATTAAACAACTTCCCAACACCAAGGTTAAGGGCAGAATCCATGCCGAGAAAAACAAGAAATATAGCACCTTATTCAAACTTGATAGCTTCAATAAAACTAAGCAGAGTTACATACAAAATACTGGATTTCACCATAAAAGAGTTTGATAAGTAGACGAAAAAAAAAAAAAAAAAACCATTAAAATGTCTATTCCTTTTTCACCCGATTTAAGATTAGTCTCAGTGATTGGAGTGGAGTTGATTGTTCAGGTGATGTTAATATGGATGTGGAGAGTGAAAAGCTCAGTTGAGGAAGAGAAGGGAGAGTTAATTTTTCTTCATCTATGGGCACTGAAGGACCCTGGTAAAGGGTGCTCTTGCTGTGCATTAAATTCATCTGGTAAAGGAAGGGAATTTGGCAGATTATTACAATATCCTATTTTTGACAGTAATTCAGTTTTCCCCACAAATGTAGCTTTTTCATATACACGAACAAAATTGTTAGTGCTTTCTAAAGACTACATTTATTCCTTAGCTGAAGATTACAATACTAAGTTGTGCTTGCAGCAAGCTGTGCCCATATGGCTAAGTATTGGCTAATGGAGTATGAAAAAAGTGGTGGGCGCAATAGCTTGAGTTTTCTGCTTACATATAAAAGCATTCCTGGTGCCTTTTCACCTCTACTCCTTCTTCCTAGCTGAAATAAGAACACAACAGTGGAGGAGCTGAAACAGCCATTTTAGATCAAAAGATGAAAGTTGCATTTTGAGAATGTTAACACAACAGCATAGAAAGATCCTGGCTCCCTGAAACTTGTGGAGTTAGCATATCAACCCTGAATTACAAACCCAGACTTTGTATGAGATTAAACATACTTCCATTTCTGTTAATCAACTGTTATTTTGATTTTTGTTCTCTGTTATAGCAGGTGGGTTGATATTGTAATTTATACATTTCCCATGGTTAACTTTAGGCTGCATTCCACAGTTCTCTCTTCTGAGGCTCATAAATTTAATTGCTGTAGCTTCAGAGCTATGCTCAGGGCCAAGGACTTTTTTGATATAGCACAAATAGATAACAAAAAGAAAAACACAAAAGTGAACTGTTGCAAAGGTATGGTGTTCTCTGGCATCATTGGAATTTGTGCTTATTCATAAATCATAATTCATAGTCCAATCTCTAGTAATTCTAATGGAAGAAGATCATATATTAACTAAAACAAACAAACAAACAAATAAACAAACAGCTATTCCAGTTCATGCTGCTGGTACATATACCTAATTTTGAATTTCCTTCTTTCCAAATTATCATAGATTAGATTTTTGTCAGGTCCTAAAATATATTCTTTAAAATGTTCAGCTGTTCTCAACTCTAGCTGTACATGAAATTCACCAGGGCTATCTGTTTAGATGATAGTGATCCAATCCAACCCTTAGTTGTATGTTAAAAATGACACCCCTGGGAGGATACTAACATGGATTACTAATATAGTCCATCCTCTTTGTTCTATAGATAGGAAAATGAAGATATAGATAAATTAAGGGATTAAGTTAGCTGAAAGGCCCAGGTGAAGTCAATATAGAATCAATTTCTCAGTCCATTACTTACCTCATTCTATGTTATATGAAAGTCACTGAAAGTGTTACTAGAAAAGGGTATTATATGGGAGAAAACAAAGTTAGTAAATTTGAAGTAATTACAGCGAGACTCTAAATGACAATGATGTGTAACTTCAATAAGATTGGCAGGAAAGAAAAGGCAACAGAAATTTATTCCATTAATTTTTTGGTAGATCATCTACTATATGCTCACAAATGAAGTGTACAAGCAGGAATACAAAACAGGGTTTCTAATCTCAAACTGTCTTCATGTAGATACATGATAGAACCCAAACTATTAAGTTTAAAGGCAGAACCATATCAGAGCCATCTTTTTCTTCTTGTTGCCGAATGGTGGGGCTGGCATTTAATAGGTGCTCAGTGTTTACAGAGTAAATGAACATATTCAATACAAGTATTAAACGTAATAGAGGATTAGCAAGAAGAGAACTAACTTCAGTTTTAATAGTCAAGAAAGACTTCATGGAGGAGGGATTTGAGTTTCCTGTTGAGGAAAAGTGTAAGTATGAAAATAAGGGATAAGTATTAAAGAAGGGGCAGGTAATCCAGGAGTGGAAAACATGCAAAAGGATGCAGAAGAGAATTATGAATGGCATGGATGGTTGGCATAAAGGAGATTGACTGGCTGGAACAGAATTACTTGGGGGATCAGTAAAAAAGACCAGCTGAGGTCAGATTGTAGAAAACCTTAAATAGTACTCAACTGAGAATTGGATCTTGAGGGCAGCTGGTGGCCTTTTGTGATTTTTGAATAGGCAAATGATAATGAAAGTCAGAAAAAGGGTGTCATTGAGACTTCATAATGATTCTGTTTTACTGAGAAATAATTTTAGTCTAGACCAGCTCTACTTATCTGAAGAAAAGGAAACAGAATACTGCTGCCATGGAGCAATTAGAGTTTATAATTACCAATACATTAAAAAATTTACATTGTTAAGGAGGGGATTACTTCAGGGTATCATATTTGCACTCATAAAGTAGATGATCTTCAAGAGACTGTTAAAGTAGTCAGTGTCTTTTGGGTTCAGCAGAATATATATTTATAAATAAAACACAATATACAGCAACAAGTGAGTAAATTGATAGCATTTTTATTTGGTTATCATTGACATCTCTTGCTGAAGGCCAACAAATTTCATTTTAAATACTTAGGCTTGTTGTTAAAAAGACTAGCATTCACATCATAACGTCTTTTTTAAAAAAAAAAAACTTGAGCTAGGTGCATAAACTTGAAGATGATAACATGAAAATTTACAAAATTATCTGACACTGGAGAGATATTACAAGGAAATTCTGATATTTCACTGCAAAATATTGCCAATTATGGAAGCTGTCAATTTAACAATAGGCTTATTCACTATGGTGTTTGATTAATGTGAAATTATTCAGTTGGCTACCTTGTAGTTGGCCTATTTTTGTGTCCAATTAGTATGCTAATAATGGTAATTATGTTCTATACTGCATGTCTCATCACCTAGAGGGTTTTTAAAATGATAAAATAATGAGAATAAACAAGCTGATGCTGACATTCACTGGGCCATTCTAATTACTTACTGAGAGCACACTGGGGAATCAACACTCAACCAGAGAAAATGATTCTTGCATACTTTGTTAAAACTACTAATTCCAAAGAGCAGTAACAGTTTGCTTTCATTCTCTTTATTACTGAGATATTTTATACCCCCATTCTATGTTTTATTTGCTATATTTTTGGTATTTATTAAAAAGAAGATAACAAATTATATTTGTCTTTTGTAACTAGTATTTGTAGAAGGAAATCAGAAAACAAAGAATAGGAAATTGGTCAGTCATGAACCTTTGCACCCAGTAGCTACCATTCATATTTTTTTCCACTGTCTATAAAAGAACAAAATAAAAACGAAACAAAACAAATTCCCCATATTAGGATTTCTATTTGTACTTGAGGGGATACTGTGAGAGGTGATAACTTTTGCTAAGTCCTCAGTAAAATAACCAAACACACTAGTGTGTAAGAAGGATTTCTTCTCAAAATAATAAGAAAAAAAAGCTGCTTTTGTTTGGTTAATAATCCCATATTTTTAGATGGCCAAATAATCTGTATTGGAATATTAGCATGGAATTATTGATCAAGCTATTATGATATTTTATAATTACATTATTATAAAATGTATTTTATAATTCAAACTATGATATCAAATTTAAATGTATAATAGATCATTGGTACCTTTATGGCTTTCAATAAAGTGGATTATGAAATTTATCCTCTAAATCATTTATCACTAAACTTGTAGTTTGGACATTCACAAAATAAATCAAAACTTTACACAATCTCTAATTATCTTTAAGGGAGTAAAACAAAGAGATTTCCATTCTGTGGAATTTTCATGATGAGGTAGTAAAAGCAACTGACTGAACCTCTCATATTTTAATCATGTGATTAGAAACTGTAATATGAAAGGGGTTAGTTGTGTTCTCTGATCTTTAGTTATTTCAATTGCAAAACAAGAGTGTTGAATTGGAACAGAGTTTCTCAAATTGTGTTCCATGAGTCTTTTAAATCTCATGTGATTTTAATAATTTTGCATAAAGAAGGTCTCCTGTGGTCAAATCCATTTTGAAGATTACAGAGTAATACATTTGTTTACTGTAGAAATTCTCAAAGTATTTAATATATTAATTTACTTTATGGACTTTAAAGTCCTGTGATATAATATACAGCATTTCTCAATTTGATCATTAAAACACATTTATTTGTCAAAAGTATATAAATATCTCATGGAAACTAAAAGTTTTCAAAGTATAGTTTGGAAAATATTAGGCCTAGATAAAATTTTAAAAATCTTGTAAGTTCTAATATATTTCTCTCACTATATGTAAGATTTATGACTAGGGATAATACTGGTTTTACACTATTATAAGCTAGGTGTTTGTACCAAGCATATACTTTCAGAAAGTATATTCTTTTTTAAATAAATATTTTGTTTACTTATTTTTACAGAAGGGGAAAGGATGTAGAAAGAGAAGGAGAGAAACATCAATGTGTGGTTGCCTCTTGCACACCCTCAACTGGGTACCTGGCCCATAACCCAGGCATGTGCCCTGACTGGGAATGGAACCAGAGACCCTTTCGTTTGTAGGCTGGCAATCCACTGAGCCACACCAGCCAGTGCCACAAAGTATATTCTTAATAAATATATGCTAAATGAATAAAGAAGTGAGTTAATGAATGAACTAATACATAAATACATTCTTTGTTTCAATGAAAAGTCAGCACATAATGGGAAGGGAATAATTTTGGGGTCATACTACCCTCTTATAGACAGAAATTTTCTCTTACACTTGTTCAGATGCCTATGCATTGATATGATGTGAAAGATAAAGAACTCACAAAGGGAAGTAGTCTTCAAAATACCAAACTCTACTCAATATAATTAACCCCACATGTGAATTAGGTAAAGTTAGAGTCTTAAGCTGGCAGAAAGACTGTTGTCTTGATATTAAACCTATATGAATGTGCATTTCTTATATATTTGTTATATTTGAAGCTATTCCTTTTTATTGTCAGTTTAAGGCTTTGGGAGAAACTATATTCTAAGTTACTTATAAGAATTGCACACAACAGGTTTTCTTATCCATCAATTTTTATCTTACCATGTTGCTCTAAATCATCTCAATTAATATACAAGTCTTTTCTTTAAAAAAAATGATTGCATTTATTTATTTATAGAAAGAAGGGGAAAAAGGAAGAAAAACAGGGAAAGAAACATCCATGTGTGGTTGACTCTTGCATGCCCCCAACTGGGAACCTGTCTTACAACCCAGGCATGTGCCCTGACTGGGAATCAAATTAGCCACCCTTTGGTTCACAGGCCAGCACTCAATCCACTAAGCCACACCAGCCAAGGCTACAGGTCCTTTCTACTTAAATAATGGGTATTTATTTAAGTAATACACACACACACACACACACACACACACACACACACACACACATCCTAACCAACTCCTTATACAGGGACATGTGAGGCTATAATTTTTTTCTTAATGTCTATTTATTACTTCATTAACTGGGGGTGAATTTACTGAAATATCAACTTCAATTGTAGAGAGGTAGAACCATATTGAATATGGTTGCTTTTTGCTAGAGTTGTCTTAGACAATGGCTTTTTTATAAAATCAAAAGTAAGGTTAGCAATGATCAAGAAATTACTAATTTAAATAATCAGTTTTATTAAGGGTAGAGCTAGGCTTCAGATGAAAAATCCAGCCTTCAGACAGTTTCCTTGAGGAGGCTAAGTTTTGAAAATAGTGCATCATAATATTTATATACCAAGGTTTCCCCCTTACAAGGGTGAAAAAAAACAAAAATCAAGAAGTTCTGTGTAATTGTGGTTAATGATAAGGAGTAACTAGAATATACAACTTAAAGTACAGGAAAGCTGACTTCCTTGTCACAAGAAATTTAACATTAGTGATATATCTAGGAAGATAATCATTATGACAACTATTAAACATATGGGTTTTGTACATCAGTAGTTGACTCTATTGGCCTGGTTCCAAATCTTGAAAAAAAGACTTCTGCTTCAAGTGCCACCTGATTTTTTCCAATATGGTTGTCCACCTGACATAAATTTAATTTGAGGTCTCCTATAGGCTGAAGTGCTAGAAGTGCTAAGGTGTAGGAAGTGCTAGTGTAGGTAGCTTTTTAAATGAGAAACATAAACCTGTGAGCCAATACCTTTTAACTCTGAGGCCTGGGGATTAGTTAACAATACATGGTACAGCCCCTTTCAGTAAGGCTGGAGGGAGACCTTGTGGAAATTTCCCTTCTAATGCACCATCTTCAGGCTATGATGTTTGATGTTTTTGTCTTTCAGGAGCACGCTACTAATAGATTTCTCCACAAGCCCTAAGTGAATGTCAAGAGATTTGTAAGTTCATTGCAATAAGCCAGATTTCCTCCTTGATAAGGCAGGTTTATACAAGTCCTGATCTAGCCTTATAGGTCTTCTGGAAACAAATTTAGAAGGAGACAATTGTTGTCTACCAATTGATGGGCTTTAGGCCAAGGCAGATTAAAAAGATTCAATATATTTTACCATTTGAATTTTAACTGCCTCAACAGTTTGTTTTATAAACCCAGAGGCCTGGGTACGACAAGTGCAATAAAAATGATGCAATATCAGCCAAATTTTGCATACCTTGTATAGAATTTGCCTTGTAAAGTGGCTCCCACAGATGCTATGAAGCTCTTTGAGTATTTTCCAAGCAGAAAAAAATAATTTCTCAAAATATTCAAAAGAGATTTGCTTATTTTATTTGTCTACTCAATCATTCATTTAGGGAGATTATAAGCAATTATAGAAAGTTAAATGAATAGAAGCAAATTTTATTTCTTTCAATATTAAGAAGGTTTGATTTACTTTAGCAATCAAAAACCTGGTGATATAGAGTACAGAAATAATTATAAATAATATACATATTTGTTGTTTCCTTTATAATTTCTTATAAAAACCACACTAATAGTACAGAAAATTTTTTCCTTTTTAACAGAGAAGCCCTAACTTCATTTCTGTACTTCTTAAATAAATTCCAATCTTTATGTAAATCAATTCCAATCTTGCTTATTTGACCACACATTAGATTTCTTTTTTTTCAAGATTTTCCTCCTACAAACCTCCTGCAAATTTCACAGCCTATCTGCAACTGTCATAAACTATTTAGCTTTTATCCTTTTACTTCATTATTCAAAAAGAATTTGGAACAAATGAGGCTTGATTTTAATCTATGTTAAATGACTATCTTTTTCTTTTTTAAAAAAGATTTTATTTATTATTTTTAGAGAGAGGGGAAGGGAGAGAGGCAGAGAGGGAGAGAGACATCAATGTATGGTTGTCTTTCACCTGCCTCTAGCTACAGACCTGGCTGGAGACCTGGCTGGAGACCAGGCTTGCAACCTGATTATGTGCCCTAGCTGGGGAATCGAACCAGCAACCTTTGGGATCTCAGGTCAGTGCCTTATCCACTGTGCCACCAGCCAGGGCACTATCTTTTTCTTAATCAAAATGTATTTTCATTCCTCATACCTTGTTTTTTCTCAAACACACATTTTATTTTCCATTTGTAATCATTTTAAATCAAAATATCATCCTAATCAGGCTTTTTCACAAATACGTGGATCTCAATCTGAGGCATCTTGTGCCTTTTTAGTCTTGTAAAAATAGCATACTAAGGTTTTCAAACTTATTATCTTGCTTTTTCATTTGGTGCTAGCCCCAAAGATAGTAGAGCAGTGGAAATGTCCTTTTAAAATAACTAACAACTTCAAAGTAGATTTTATTCGCTGAGGAATAATCTTAGTTTAAGTGCACCTGAAAATCAATTATGTTAGTTTCTATTATTTATCAATTTACATAGACACTGATTTGTTTTAAGTAAGTTCCTTTACAACCCAATTCTGAAATTATAGTTCAATATTGTCAATACTACCAGTAGTAGAAATACATTTTTTATAATATACATACCTGGAGAAACATAAACATAGAGGTAAATGCAAACAGAGATTTCATAGCTTTCATTTTTTAAATGATACATTTCATGTCTAATATGAACACAAAACTCAAAAAGGAAATGAGATATAAATTACGTTTTAATAGAGTACATTAAAATTTTGATCAGATGGGCAAAGATTGCATGCTATAAGAATGTCATTAAAGCAATTTTTAAAATTCATTTGTAATCAATCAAAGGAAACATTCCATTATCTCTGATAGGTTTGAAATCCTCTTCCTTAGGTATGCCCCTTAAGGTGGACTTATTGACAAACACAAAAGAAAATGGAAAGTAAGACTGCATAATAATGTTGGAAAGCTCACAAAGCAATGAGGGTGACCCCAGAAAGCTTAACTGTAAAGGGGGCAGACTTTCCTAAAGAATGAGAGAAAAAGATGGCACCAGAGGTGGAGCCTGACCACAAGAAGGCTTCTGTCTTCTTCCTCCCCAGAGAGAGAAAATGGGAGAGGGGAAAAAGTGACTCAGAAGCCACTTACAATATGTATGCCATTCAGTTTATTTTGACTTAGAGCTCTTTAAATACTAGTTAAAATAAAAAGGTTTTCTATTGTTTCTGGGAGGTTCCATATTTCCATTGTTTTATTTTTGTAC
The DNA here is from genome assembly GCA_004026585.1 of Noctilio leporinus. NCBI lineage: Eukaryota > Metazoa > Chordata > Mammalia > Chiroptera > Noctilionidae > Noctilio > Noctilio leporinus. Next base: position 59,702 of record PVIW01003011.1, on the reverse strand, counting down.
AGAGGCCTAGCTGACTCCACATTTCTGGACTGCATATTCTGAGCATGTAATCAGCCAAAGTCCCTACTGCTATTCCCTGGAGATGGCTTATCAGTATGGGAATTTTAGAGCATTGGTTTCCCACTGCATTTCCCTTTTATGAAGTGTCCCTTCAAAGTGCCAGGAGAAGTCCCTTCCTGGAGGACTCACTCTCTGAAGTAGAGGAAACCCTCTTGTCACCAGACATGAATCATTTGGAGGGTCCCTCTCACTAAACATATAGACCGAGACCAAAATTAAATGAGGGTCCCCTACCTAAAGTAAATAAAGGCTCTGAGAGGCCAACTGCTAGCATGGAAGATCTTGGATCTGAGATCTACCGGAAACATTCTGGCACCCCCTAGAAAAAAAACTGAACTCAAGGCATTGATGCAGGTACTGATGCATTGATTCAGAAAAATGTCAGGAAAAATTCAGATGTACTTTCAGATCTTATTGCTATTACCATTTATTTTTTAAATATTTGTATTTTTAATTTAAATTGCATTTTTCAAACACAGTTTATATTCAATAGTATTTTTAAGAGTTTCAGGTGTATAGCATAATGGTAAAACCATCATGTACCTTACAGTGTTCCCCCTGGTATTTCAAGTACCCACCTGATATCATACGTAGTTATGATATTAACTATATTCTTGTACTTCACATTCCTGTGACTATTTTGTGGCAAGAAATATTCAAAGTAATGAGAAGCAAGGACTTATAACCAAGATTATCCAGCAAAGTTATCATTTAAAATGTAAGGGCAAATAAAGAGCTTCCCAGAAAAGAAAAAGTTAAAGGAGTTCATTATCACAAAACCACTATTATATAAAATGTTAATGGGTCTTCTTTAATAAAAAGAAAAGATAATTTAAAATATAAACAATAGCCCTGGCTGGTGGCTCAGTGGATAGGCACTGATATGTGAACCCAAAGGTCGCTGGTTCAATTCTCAGCCAGGGCACCATAACCAGGTTGCAAGCCAGGTCTTCAGCCAAGTCTGTAGCTGGAGGCAGGTGAAAGGCAACCATACATGGATGTTTCTCTCCCTTTTTTCCTCCCTCCCTGCCCTTCACTTTGAAGATGATGACTGGAGTCTTTAAAAATATATGAACTATAAAGTGGTAATAAACAGAAATCTATCAATAATTAAATCTTTAAAAAGCAAGCAGAATCAGAAACACAATCATAGATAAAGAGAAAGTTTTGACAGTTGCCAGATGGGGGAATGGGTGAAAATGTAAATGAATTAAGAAGGGTGAAAGAAAGGTGACTTAGTCACAGAACATATACTCATGACCATGGACATGGACAATGGTGTGGGGATTGACTGTATGAGTTGGGCTGTGAGGTGAGTGGAGAGGGGCAAATGGGAAAAAAATTGGACAACTATAATAGCATAAACAATAAATTAAAAAAAAAGAAATGCTAATTTGTTGTTACAGAATAGTCAGAGGGATGTAAAGTACAGGATAGGAAATATAATCAATAATATACTTGTAACTATGTATGGTGTCAGACAGGTGCTAGATTTAATGGAATGGTCACTTAGTAAGTTATGTAATGTCTAATCACTGGGGCATACACCTAAGAATAACACAATATTGTATGTTAACTGTAATTGAAAAATAAAAATGATTTAAAAAATTTCTCTATGATTTTTGATAATGACTTCAATGTTCCCAAAGCTTGGTATGCCTAGCACTGGTGCTGTAAATGATTTTAGAAGACATATGGACATTTTGTATGTAAACAGTTATTCATTTTAAATATTTATTAGAAAAATAGAACTATACATCAAATCTTTTTTGTTAATATTTTAATTTAATATAACTTTAAATTTTTAAAGAGTTGAACTGAAAGTCAACTTACAAAATACAAGGCCTTCCCTGAAAGTACCAAGCCAATGTCAATATAATTAAAACAGTTTGCTTGGCCAATACTTTTGGGACAAGCCTCATGTAAAAAGAATAGTTGAGTTGATATTCAAATATGATAAATTTTACAAGAGTGGTAAAGGAATAAGTGAATTTTGAGGTATGTTAACGTCACTAAAATAGAGCCATTCTCATTTTGTATACACACAATAATTTGAAGAAACAGTTCCAACCCATCCCTGAAATCTGTTTTTTAGCTCATAAACATATCTATTGTAAGCTAAACATATGTGTATTAAAACAAAACCTATAAATTAGCTACATGAATAGTTAATGGTCTATTGATAAGTTTTCCCTGTATTATTCATAATATAGGAAAACAGAGAAGACTATATCACCAAAGGAATTATTTACAGCAAATTTATTTTATATTTCAGCAGCTCAATCATTTTTTTTAATTTAAAGATTTTATTTTTTATTTTTAGAGAGAGGGGAAGGGAGGGAGGCAGAAAGGGTGAGAAACATCAATGTATGGTTGCCTCCCACCTGCCTCCAGCTATGGACCTGGCTGGAGACCTGGCTTGCAACCTGGTTATGTGCCCTGGTTGGGAATCGAACCAGCGACCTTTGGGTTTGCAGGCCAGCAGCTATGCACTGAGCCACCAGCCAGGACTTCAATCATTTTTAATTAAATCAGTTTTACTGTTATTCTATTACAGTTGTCCCAATTTTTCCCCTTTGCTCTTCTCTTCCCAGGCCACCCCCACCCTCACCATCAATTCCCACACTTATCCATGTCCATGAGCCATTCCAAATCATGAATTCATAAGAACCTATGCACCCCTATGTTCATAGCAGTGCTATTTACAATAGCCAAGTGCTGGAAACAACCTAAGTGCCCATCAGCAAATGAATGGTTCAAAAAGCTGTGGTACATTTATACATTTATACAGTGGAATACTACACAGCAGAAAAAAGAAGAAACTCCTACCTTTTGTGACAGCATGGATGGAACTGGAAAGTATTATGCTGAGTGAAAAAACCCAGGCAGCAAAAGACAAATACCATATGATCTCATCTATAAGAGATGCTTTTAGCTCTCATTGTCAGAGCATTTTTTCTACTGCAAAATATGGCTTATAGTATTAAACCAGGCATCACCATCACCCTAAGTTTTGCCTTTCACAGTGTAAGATCATAAAAAATAAAATATTATGGACCACAAAAGAAGTCAGGTTTTTATAATGCTCAGCTTAAGCTTCTGTTTCTCATGTAACTATAGCACACTTGCTTCTACATGAAACAGTATCTAATAACAATAGTCATGGGCAGTATTTTATACATGCATTAATAACTAAAGAAGGGACATATGTTGATATTATAGAAAAGTATTTTGGAATTTCTTTCATATTTAAAAACATTAGAATATCAGAAAAATTGCATGAAATTGACCTCAAATTTTTAAAAATTTCTATTTTTAAATAGTCACCTCCTGGAAGACAATTTACTCAGTATGTTTTTTTTTTTTTAATTTGCTCACATTATAAAGCACCCCAATACGACATCTTTCAAGATTCTCAAGAAATTTTCAGCAGAAAAGTGTACATTTATTTGTCTGGGACCATCTCTCACATCAGCCAAGAACTAAACAAGAACACCTAATCTCTTGTTTATATTTGTTTCTTTCATGTTTATGCTTCACATCAGTGATGCCACCTTCTTACATACACTGCAGCTGTGCCAAGCACAAAATTTCCTAGAAATGTTCTAAATGGAACTAGTTTGAGTTAAATTTCTGTTATATATGGTCTGGATGCCTCACCAATACTGGATTGCATTGTCTAATCTATTACAAGGGCCCATGTTGTGTTCATTGAAATTTTGTTTTATATAAGTACATTTTCAAAACCATAATGAATATTTTTCTCTTTATTGTAGTACATGATTATCATTATACTGTGGTTTGTATAAAATAGTTCATCTGAATGCTTAATAAAGATTAATACATAGGAATCTAATTTTAGCTTTAAGCTAGTTAAAATAACATTTACAAATAGTTCCATATCTTGCTGTTTATAATCTTCCTTTTATAAATAATTCCTCAGGCCAAGAACTTCCAGGACTACTATGTTTAAGCAAAAAAAAAAAAAAAAAAAAATTTACTTTTTCCAAATACGACTCAAAACCTATTTCAAAATTGTCATTTTAATATATTTATGAAACAATAATTCAATAAACATAACAAGATTAAGTATCTTTTTTAGTGTTTTTAAAAATTTATTAGTTTTAGAGAGAGGGAACGGGAGAGAGGCAGAGAGGGAGAAAAATATCCATATATGGTTTCCTTTCACCTGCCTCCAGCTGCGGACCTGACTATGTGCCCTGGCTGGAGAATTAAACCAGCAACCTTTGGGTTCTCAGGCCAGCGCCTATCCACTGAGCCACCAGCCAGGGCATAATTTTTTAAGATTGGGAATGCTATGCTACAACATCTTGAAACATAACAGGCAGTAAACCATTTCTTCAGGGTACATATGAGGAAGAGTTCAGTTAAATTTTACTCCAACTGATATCCGTTTTCAGAGCATAGTAATTCCAAGAGTGTTAAGAAGTTTGTCAAAATGTAATCAATAGGAATAATCAGATACTGTTCAATCTATGAAGCCTGGTTTCAGTGGTATTAATGATAATGTAGATGACCTTATGAGCTTCACCTTTGGAACATATGTGCTGTACATTCTTTGAAGCTTAAAGCAGAAAGACCTTTGCAAAAATTCCACAGTTACAAATTTAAACATTGTGTATTGATCATTTCATTAAGCCTAGGTATTTGAAGCCATGTCAGTTTTAGACTGTAGTACATGATGATGAAGCAGGTTGACCTTCTGTGGCAAATTAACCTTTCTTGTCCCCAGGTGGAGGATCAAAACAAAGCAAAAATGCCTACAAATGGATAATGCCCACTCTTTGACTACTTCACCTGAATAATAAAGTATCCCAGCTTTCTAGAAAGAATATTAATGCAAGAAAGACAAAAATATCTATGTAACAAGCAGGTTCATAAAAATGCTTATTCCTTAATTAAAGTTATATCATTATCTATTTTCCTCTTTTTAATATTTCTTTGTGCATTTTGTTTCAATATGCTGAGAAAACATGGACCACTCACTTTTGAATGTGTTTTTACTTAGAAAAAAACTAGAGAATAGATTACAAGAGTAGTGCCCAAACTTATCAGGTCAGTAAAACAATCCATTAAACAAAAAGGCAGATACTTGGAGCCCACTCCTAGAGATTTTTATTTAAAAAAAATGTAGACAGCTAGAAAATCTTTATTTTTTACATCCTACCTGGGTGATTCTACTGATCAGTAAGGTCTAAGAAACAATGAGGTAGGCCATGTTTAATGTGTATTTTAACTTATATGTCTGTTTAGACTATAAAATTTTAGATCACAAAAATATTCAATCTGTATTAAGGATAATTTATGAACTGTTGTTAATTATTAAAATTTACTTTTTGCCTTCTATCAAGTTTATTTAAAAATGTAGATAGTTCAGTTGATTACCTATTAAGTATTCAATTTACCTTTTTCTTTTATGTTAGTTGAATCCTAAATTTGTTCCAATGTCTATTTAATAAATATTGATTAGGAGACTTCTGATAAAGATGGCAGAATAGGTAAATGCGGTCCTGGAATACTCCCACAACCACATTATAAGTACAATGAAACTACAGAACAACCACCATTCAGAACCACCTGAAATTCAGCTGAATGGAAGTCTTACAACTAAAAGAAGCTACATGGAGATTGATAAGAGTGGGGCAGAGAGTTCAACCGGGCTGGTCCCCCACTCACGTGTGGTGGATAAAAATCTGGAGGAATATCTTGCCTGTGGAGGTCCCTGCTGAGGATTCAGAGGTCCCAGCCCTACACCAGGGATCCCAGCCCAGGGTTCCAGTGCCAGTAATAGAAGTTCCTATAACTTCTGGCTGTAAAAACAAGTGGGGATTGTGACTGAGTGAGATGGAGGCTTCTGGAGTCCCAAGTGTTCCTCTTTATTTTTAAAAAAGATTTGATTTATTTTTAGAGAGACCGAGAGGGAGGGAGAGAGGGAGAGAAATACCAACGTATGGTTGCTTCTTGCATGCCCCTACTGGGGAGCTGGCCTGCAACCAAGGCTTGTGACCTGACTGGGAATTGAACCAGCAATCCTATCATTTTCAGGCTGTGCTCAGTCCACTGAACCACACCAGCCAGGGCCCAGGTGCCCCTCTTAAAGGGCCTGTACCTACACTTACTCAAACTCACTCCCTTTAAACTCTAGCACTGGGACAGTAGCTTGAATGGGAGCCGGGGACATGGAAGGAGGAACTGAATTATCTGGTATCAGGGAAAGAGCTGGGAGGGGGGGGGCAAACAGCTTTCTCCCAGTCAAAAGTACTGGCAGAAGCCACTGTTCTTTTGCTGAGCTCTCACCCCCACAGAGCCAGCAGGCTGATTCTGAGTGTCAGCCCCAGGTAGACTGGGCCTCCAGTAACCTAGCTGGGTTTCAGTGCCACTGGTATTTTGGGGCCCTCCCTTCTCTCACTGGTTCTATGTGATGACCTGCAGGGTGCTTTTGTGGTGTCTGTGGCTGCTCCTCCCCCTTCAGCTTCTGAAGGAAGTTCCTGCCTGGAACAGGCTCCTGGCTCCAATGCAGGGTGGCCTGCAACCTGGCTGGCTCCTGTGATGGCTGGCCCTGCCCCTGCAGCTCCCAGAGGAGGCAGCCCTGTCCGCTAACAGCTGTTGGCTCCCCCAGGCAAAGGCCAACCCTCCAAGCAGTCCAGCTCTTTGAGTTTTTCACCACCCTTCAAGCTGCTGTTTCCCTGGTGGCTCAGCAGCACCTTTTTCAGCCCTCTCGACACCCTGGCTGGTGCACTTCCCTGCTCCCCGGCTCCTGCTCCCTGCAGGACTTTTCTCCTCTGCCTGTGACCCAGTGAGGAGCTTCCTCTCCCTGTGGCAGGAGCAAGTCTCTCACACAGTCCCTCCCCTGCAGGAGTTCAATTCCTGGTTCCCTCCTGAGTTTGCCCTCACTGTCCACACTTCACTGTTCAGATTTCTAGGCACCCGGGAGCCTGGAGCTGCTTCAGTTAAACACGCCCCTCTGGGTAGAGCCGCCACTGCCCAGAGCCAACCTCTGCCCGCAGGCCAGTTTGGAACTGTCTCACCTGCTCACCTGCAGGTCTCCGCTGCCTCTGGGCTATGATCCCCTGAGTCCAGATGCTGACCGCTCCAATTCTTAGGGACCTGCAGACATCTCGTGCTCCCTGTCCTGTCCTCCAGAATGCCATCAGCACTACTCTCTACTCTGTTGTCTTTTTTTTTTTTTTAATTCTTTACAGCCTCTCAGTATATTTTGATTGAAGAATTTGGTCTATTAACATTTAGTCATTATTGATAGGTAATGAATTATTATCTTATTATTTTATGATTATTGTGTGATTTCATTTACATTTTTATTGCTTGTTAGTTTTTCTTAATGATAGGCTTTGAATCTCTCTTTATTTATCTATTATTTTCTTCATTGTTTCCATTATGTTAACAAAACACAACTTAGAGATTCAAAGTCTGTTTTAATACTGATAACAATTTAACTTTGATAGCATACAAGAATTATATTCTTCAATTTCTCCCCCTTTTACATTTTTTATGTCACCATGTTTATATTTTAAGAAACTTATTCTTTGTAAATATTAATACAATCATTAGGTCTCTAAAAATACCATAAAAGTAAAAATAGAGAATTGTCATATTGGAAAAACAAGATTGGGTCTCACTTCAGATCATGCAGCCATGATATATTCTGAAAACCATCACCTACATAAATTATACATGTTAGGTGAAATAGACCAATTCCTTGAAATATATAAACTATCCAAAGAATAGGTCATTTTGTCTTATATTTATTAAAAATTAAATATATGCTTTAAAACTTCCAACTTTTTTTCCATCTCATATGGCTTTACTGTCTCATTCCACTGAACAGTTAAAGAAAAACTATCACCATTTCTACAAACTCTTCTACAAACCAGACAGCTAGAAAAGCCTTGGCACTTCATTAATGAAGGAAATATTTTTGCAGTACCAAAAACAGACAGTTTAAAATGGAAAAATACAGACCCTTACAAATGTAGGTAAAAAATCTCCAAAATAAGAGAATATCAAATTCAAAAATATATAAAAAATGTAAGACACCATATTCAAAGGTGGTTTATTCCAGAATTATATGCTTGAACTCTATAATTTTATTAACCAATGTCACCCCCAAAATTTAATTAAAATAAAAATGTATATGAATTTTTATGTTTTAGATAGTACAGTTATAGAAAACTAAACATCACACTTGTTTCCTTGTATTATCTAAATTAAGAATAAAAAAGTCACAGTATTGTTTACTCAATATATTAAATTTACCTCAAATAAGCTCCAAAATTTATAAATTACTAAAATATGAAATAAACTGTGTAATTCCTGCCTAGAAATATAGCTTAATATGTTACTCAGCATTAAAGACATTGAATAAAAGGCATAGAATCATTCTTAAATAAAAATATTTGTTTTAATACTTGAAAAATTATCACTCAGATTCTGAGATTTTTCTTTTGATCCAGCATGAAGGAGGTTAGAAATTGACATACCATTGTAACAATAATTAAAAAATTGAACAAACTGAAAAACCAGCTCTTCTTGGGTCCATCTGAGAAGACAGGTGACAGGGCCAACCACTGCTCTCAAAATTGAAGAGATACACAGCCAAATACAGAGAACTACAAATTCCAGGATTATTAAATAACAGGTCACAAATAAGTCAGAAAAATTTAAGAAGAGGCAAATCATACCAAGTAACTTTCCTGACCAGTGTTGTGCGAAGCTAAAAATCAATAACAGGAGGAAAGCTGCGTATATTTTTTAAAGTGGAGATTAATAGGAAAGTTCCTGAACAACCAAGAGGTCAAATAAAAATCAAGAGAGATTAAGAAATATTATGAAATAAATAAAACTGGAAGCACAACATATCAAAACTAATTGGATGCTGCAAAAGCAGTTCTAAGTTTATAGTGATAAATGACTGCATTAAGAAACAAGACAAATCTCATATAAACAACAATAGTATGCACCACAATGAATGAGAAGAGTAACACACTATGGCCAAAGTTAGCAGAAGGAGGAACTAACAAAGATCAGGGCAGAAGTAAATAAAATAGTCTATTAAAACAATGGAAAAAATAAAATAAGCTGAAGGTTGTTTTATAAAGGTAATCAAAACTGGCAAAACTTTATACGAATTCAGAAAACCTCAGAGGACTCAAATAAATATAATTAGAAATGAAAGAGAAGACATTACAACTAATAACACTAAAATACAAAAGATCATAAGAGATTCCTATGAAAAATAACTAGCCAACAGAGTAGAAAACCAAAAAGAAATGGGTAAATTCCTATGAATATATAGATTGATGCAATCAATCACAAAGATATAAAATGATCCAAACAAGCACAAATATCTAGGGAGGAGATTGAGTCAGTAAGCCAAAAAAGTCCCAACAAAGAAGAGCCCAATTTCAGATAGTTTCAGTGCTAAATTCTACAAAATATTTAACCCTGCAGAGGCTGCAGCTGATCTGAGAGATACAAACTCTTTTCTTAAATATTGTTACATATATCAGTTGCCTGGGTTCAAAAACATAACTAGCTTATACATTATAGCTTAATGTTAGTCACGTACAAATCTGCATGCACCTGATGTATTTAAGAAAATTGTTTGTGTATCCCAGATCAGCCGTGACTTCTGCTGAGTTGGCCAAAACTTCTCAAAATCTTATAAAAATGTAAGAGAAAGAACACTCCCAAACTAATTTTATGAGGCTAGCATAACCTTAATGCCAAAGCCAGATAAGAATACAACAATAAAATAAAATTACAGATCATTGCTTTTATTTTGTTAATTTTATTTTTAATTAAATTTATTGAGGCAACATTGGTTAATAAGATCACATAGGTTTCAAGTATACAATTCTAATGATTCATCATCTGTATATTGCATTGTATCCCCACTATTCACAGCCAGATCTTCTTCCATCACCATATATTTGGTTCCTATTAGCCTTTACTGTCTGGCTCCCCTTACCCTCTGGTAACCACCATACTGCTGTCTGTGCCCATGAGTTTCAGTTTTATATCCCACATATGAGTGAAATCATATGGTCCTTAGCTTTTTCTGACTGACTTAGTATGGTATTCTCAAGGTCCATCTGTGTTGGCAGTATTTCATCTTTTCTTATGGCTGAGCAGTGACCCATTGTATATATTCATAAAGGACAAATAGTTATGCTTTCCTTGAGCATAATTATCACCAGGAGTACTATATACATCTCATAATATTTTAAGTAAAATGATATAGTTATTACTGTGATGTATGTTTGATAGTGAGAGAAAGGAATTGATATTTATGATAATAGATAAAGCATTTTTGAGCATTTATTGTATGTCAGGCAATATGTTACATATTTTCAAAATAATGTTTTCAGATGGTAATCATCCTTATTTTAGAGATGAATAATAGTAGCTTAGACATGTTATATATTTATTTGCTCAAAATCACAAAGTTAGGAAATGCATACATATGTCAAACCTGGAGCTGTTCAATTCCAGAATAATACCATCCATCTATGATGGTGAAGCATTATCTATCTATGCCTCATATGGTAGCCACTTGCTGCATGTGGTAATTATTCACTTAAAATGTATCCAGTGCAATTGAAGAATAAGATTTTATATAACATTAATTAAAATTTTAATTGCCACATGTGGCTAATAGCTACTCATTTTAGTAATGTAGATCTAGAATCTATATCCTTAACCACTAAGCTATGTCTTCTTTCTTTATTGATAATTTTTATGGGCAAGGTTTTCAGGTAGATAGTCTACATTCTTTATCTCTTTTCATCTTAATGACAATACCATCATGTAATTGCTATGATTATCCACTTTCTTTTAATTTTGAGGAAATGAGGCTCAAAGGTCACACAGCAAATAAGTAAAGAGGTCAGAATGAAAATTTTAATCTGGCTCAAAAAACATTTCATTTCTGCTATATCACGCTGACATAACCATAGTCCCTCTGCTCAGGGAGCTTACATAATAATTAAGCAAACAAACGGAAAGAACTTCCACTTATGGAATAATTAAATCATAATCAATTCAGTATTAAACCAAGTACAGAATTGTGTTGAGCAAGGTAGGCTAGATTAAGTAAAGATGTGCTTCTTAAAGGACATATAACTCAATATTATATGGATAGACAGAAGGGGTAGAGCATTTCAGACATGAGGGAAAAATGCATGAGCAAAAAACCAGAAGTAAACTCTGCTCTTCTTGGATAATTTTATCAGAGTGAAAAACATAAAAAACATGATGTGACTTGAAGTGAAGCATTCATATTCAGGAAAAGGTGAAGAGCTTATACAAATTAAATGGAATGTAACTTTGGAGGACCTTGAAACTCATACTGAGGAGGATAGGATTTGTCTCTAAGGAATAGAGTTAAGAATGAAAAAGTTTATTGTGGAATAACAGCTGGGGATAGAAAAAGTTTGTTGGATTCACAGAAACTCTTTTAATCATTATGTATATAAAGATGGGTCCAGCATAAAAATAAATCATAACAACATATTCAAAGGAGTTTAATTCCTGAAGTACTCAAAAGTTTTTATCTAACAGACCCCATAGCCTTGAAGACAAAAGCAATTTGATAGTAGAAATTACATGTTTGAAACATTCTCTGTCCCAAGAATGCATAGTAAACAAATGTTTGTTTTTCATTAGTAGAGGTTGAGATTTCTATAATGGGATGATGTATATAAAAAATAACACCTGAAAGAAAACGTGGCCTTAAATCTAGACAAAGTATCTAGACTCAAGAAATTTGGACTGAAGAGGAGTCCAAAGGGAGAAGTTAGAGAAGTACTGTTACTGCTATTAGAAGACTTAAGAAAGGTGAAGTAAAAATATCACTGTCTGCTGTTTGGGATGTTATTTAGGCGCAGATGGTCAAATGAATGTAATGCATTAAATTATAGAGCAAAATCCAGAAAGTGTGATAACTTTTAGCATAATCTACAAAGTGAGAAGCCAAAAATATTCTGTCTAATAGTTTTTTAAAACGATGGAGATACTCCAAACTGGAAGTCTTGTTAAATTTTAAAATTTCTCTCAGTATAAATAAAAATAAGGTAAAGAGTAATTCTTGATTTGTTTCACAGCAAACCACACTTGTTAGAATTGCTGTGTTGGGATATGAGTAACAGTTGAACAGTTATTTTCTTGCCTGAGTTTTAATTAAGGAATAGAAAACTGAGCTGTGTGATATTCAGCAAATCCAGTCACAGACATCTGCTGAAAGTATATGATAAATTTGAGCAAGCTGGTGTAATAGAGGCATGGGACCAAGGAGAAATGGAAAGTGCTCAAAGGTAAATGAATGTATGCCCATGGGTTAGCACACCTTCCAGAAATAATTACAATCAAGAGGGTGGGGAGTGGTGGGTTCTAAAGGTCATTGTAGACGAAAGGAGAAATGCAAAATGTAATCAAGCATGTGGAAAGAGCATGCACAGGTTATAATACATCAAATTGAGAGACTAACTTCAATTATAGCTTAATGAAGTTTAAAGGAACACAAAAAAATGATTTTTAACACAAAAGCAAGAAACAACTTTCCTCCCCAAGGATATACTTTTTAAACCTTTCTTCCCTGATAGTTATCAACTGCATGTATGGTCTCTAGAAATTAGTATGCCACACTGAACCCACTTGATAAGACTTGTTTCCAAAGAAAAGGATTGTTTATAGCAGTTAAATTATAAACAACTTGCTTATAATTGTTTGAAAGTAACTCAGCAAATTTTGCGAATGAATTTCAGTGATCAAGTCACATTCTGCTTTAAAAGGTTACAAATAACAGATGAATTAAAAAGAAAAAATGATAAGCTACTTCACAAGAGGATGATGTTAAATAAAAAGAAAACTTTTTTAGGGCCTGAATATCCAAATCGAGGAGTATAGGAAGAAGACTGAATTAGGGGACTAGGAGGGAAAAAATGCAATTGGTATTCTTTGTATAATATTAAAAGAAAAAGAGGAGAAAAAGAAAAATAAGGAAAGAAGAATTTATGGCCTTGCCTTACTCAAATAGACAATGTTCATGGAAATGCTGTGCCAACGTAAAGAAATGAACATAATACAAAGTATACCAAAACTGAAATTTCTTAGAAATGGCAGGCAACACTTTATTGTGCTTAGAGAAGAAATACACACTTCTGCCACATTCTGTGTCGTCCCTGTCAAAAGGGTTTCCTTTTCTATGCACAGCATAGGGGCCAAATGCTGCACCCCCATAGGTAAAGAAAAGTTTGGGCCTCAAGACTTCATAAATTTTTCATATTTACTTGAACAGAGCTTGAATATGGAGAGCCATACCACTGGCTTCCAGGGCACCACTGTAGTTAGTTTACAGATTGTCCCAGTGGGATTGCTGTCAATTTCAGTAATCTGGAGCCTGGATCTATGATAGTTGAAGGCAGTGGTTTCACCAAGATGCTTTTAGCATTAACTGTTTATATTCCCTCACCCCTGACCTAGTGTGAGAAAATTTACTTCATCCTTTGAAGAAGTTATTACATAGATTAAAGTGATCCTTTTCAGGAACTAACTACCAGACTTCTCAGGACTCAGGTCAATTATACATCACAGCAAAGAGAATATTTGATTGTTGCTGTCTGCCTATACATACCAGATGATGTCAGATCTTTTCTCATGCTTCCCAAACATTTCTATTTTAAGCCTAAATAAAGATCAAACTGCATAACATTTCTTTAGACAACTCCCACGCAGTTGAATCGGGAAGAATTCTACTCAGGTCTCACACACAAGGTTCTATACTGTCCCATACTTCATTCTGTGTGTTTACCCCCCCCCCCCACAATGCTGCCTCCTGCTGTCTAAGCTTTTCTTAACTGCTCACACTTAGTTAGGTTTCTGACTCACTATTAGAAAGTCTAACTCAATGTTCTCTATCTGCATCACCTGCCTATATAAATGCAGTCAAGTTTTCTGTAGCCATCCTTTTTCCTTTCCTTCCATTTGACACTTGAATTTGATTATGTCCAGTTATTCAGAAATTTATTGAATGCACTTTCTGTACTGATACCATATTAAGCATTGGGCACATAATGGTGAAAACTAGGATTGTATATGTTCCAATAGGGAGAGAAGAACAATAAGGAAGTAATTAAGTTTCTGGGTACAATGAATACTATAAAAAAAATAAAAGGAATAGTAGGATATACAGCCATGGGGGATAGTTTAATAGAGCCAGGAAGTTTTCTGAAGGGTGGACATTTTGGTTGTGACAGAGAGCTAGCTATAGGAAGCCATGTGGATTTCCCTTCCAAAATATGCGTATTTATTTGTTGCACTTCACCACTGTGAATAAATCTAGATCCAAGAAATGGTTATTTTGTTATTGGATGACCTGAATTGCAGATTATTTATGAACTAGCCTGCAACTGCTTGAAAGTAAAAATCTCAGCTTAAAACCTAAATTGTATCTAAGCGATTTCATCCCAAAGCTGCCAACACTCTTGTGTATCTTACTACTGATATGTCCTGACTTAATGCTTCCCAGTACTACCCATAATTTTAATTGGCTCTGAAAATGTGGACAAACTCTTACACTTCCTTCACCTTAATTTCATAATCTTTAACATGTTTTATTAGAATTTATTCTATATGAAATGCTACAATTGAGACTTTTCCTCATGACATGAGGGTAACACCTCTGAAGTAGGACTGAGCAGGCAGGATAAAAAGAACATAATAAATAGAGAGGCAGGAACAAATTTAGTGCAGTGCACTCAGATCTGCCAGATTTGGGACAGTAGAGCATGTCAGTCCATATGATTTACCTGGTTTATCAAATAAATTCTGATATAGTATTGTCTCAGGCTAGTACATGTTATTTTTTGTTTCCATGAAATATACATAGCATAATATTTATCTTTTAGCTATTTGTAGGTGCATGCTTCAATAACATTAACTATATTGTGTGGCCTTCACCACTATCTACACACAAAACTTTTTAATTATCCCCAACAAAAATTCTGTAACTGCTAAACAATAACAATCCATTTTTCCTTCCCTCATGCTAAACTCTTAAAAGAAAACATAAGGGGAAATTTCATAACATTGGATTTAGATATGACTTATTGGATATTCCTCTTTGTCTCACTCTTTCCCCCTTCCTCTTTCTAAAATCAATAAATAAAAACAAAACAAAACAGAATACATAGAAGTAGACAAGGGCTGAGAAGAGGAAAGGAGGCTGTTCATGAAAATAAACCAATAATCTTGTTATGGGAAATAAGTAACCTGTCTCTATAGTTAGCTAAGAGTAAATAGTATTTCCTATTTCATTCAAAGTATATGAAGGGTTAAAAATAGGCAATCTACTCCCTTCCCATCTACAAACTGCCTCACTTTTTGGTAACCTAGGTTAAGGCCTCCATTAACAATTACTAACCTTTTGCAGAATAATCTTACAAAACGCTCACTTCCTATAGGTGAAATTACTAAACTTTTTACTTTTCCCATGTAACCACTAGAGGGAGAAAGGCTTTTCTTAAATGTTGATCCTTTGGTTTATCTTTGGCAGAGTTGATTTATTAGAGTTGTGAGAGAGAAAATGGGAATAGCTTCAAGAGTCTGAAGATTGAAAATAATATGCATGGATACTCCAAAGTTTCTTAATATCAATTTTTGAAAAAAATCAAAGGACTTTTTTTCTTGTTTACCTACAAATTTGAGCACAGCCATTTTAAATTAATAGTATTGATATTAAGCCTTGCTGCAAAATCCCCTCATTTTAATTATTCCCATATTGTCTAATCATGGAACTTTAATAGAAAGTAAACATGGTAGTACTTACCAACATATAAACATTGGGTAATTTCTAGGAGCTCACACATTTATTTTGGAAAAGTCAATTATAAAATATACTTTGTTAATTCTCTGATACTGTGATTTAGGTAGAATTGGCATAAAATAAATTAGAGTATAAGCAGAAATGCCACAATTTAAACAGCAAAATCACTTGGAAATGTTTAACAATCTCTCTTTTTCCAATCATTACTGTTTCTGTGAGATATTTATTTTTATTTTGAACTTGTGAGAAAGAAAATATCCATGTTTTCTTTAACTTAGAAAATCATTTAGGAGTTGATGGGATGGGTTAAAATACTTTCACAAAAAGAAACTGGAACATTAGGCATGCTTTATGAAACTGATAGCGAACAAACTAGTTTAGCTGCTAGATGATCTTCTTATCAAATGGGAACAAAAGACTAAAATAGTTTTAAATAGCTTATCTTTAATAAAAAATAATTGAAGGTCAGAAATGGCAGTGCAGTGAACGATTTGATTATATAAAAACCCCAGGTTAGCATATATTACTCTTCCGAATGATAGATTTGAATGATAGATCATGAAGGCACTATCACTTAAAATAAAAAACAATATCTGGAAAAGGTAGTACATTTTGTGTTAATATATATTTAAAATCCTAGTGAGTTTGTACAGTAGAAGGAAATGAGTGATGTGTAATATTTTTGCTTGTCTAACGTGGGCAATATAAACCCACAGCTGTTGGAGTGTCCAGTCTCAGACATAGAAGTATTTGTCTGTACTTCTTGTTCACACATTTATTGTCTGAGTGGCAATGAACCAGAAATAGGAGTTAATCACTGTCAAAGCCAGACGTTCTGTTCACAAACATACATGATGCCAGGGTTTGAATGCTCCCAATACAAGACTTGGTAAACACACACACACACAGAAGTATAGATGCCTTTATCCCCCATAACATAATAAGAATTAGTAGTACTAGAAGTAGAGTATAAATTAGAGTCGGTAACAAAGAAATAATTTTTATGACCAATGGAGGGGGATTAAATCTTCATTAATCAGAAAAAGAAGCTCCCTTTTCCTGAAAAGCCTCAAATTTACTTGCAAGAAAAACCATTTGAATGGCTGTGGCCTTGCCCATCTTTCTCACATTTCAGAGCCACAATAGCAGCCTCCAAGTCTTGCTTTACTGGAACCAGCAACCATATAGAGCATTGGGTGTGTTTGGACAGCCATATATAGCCTGTGTCATTAATATATATTTTGTTTGTGTCAATTTCTGGTAAACAGAGCATGGCCAGTTGCCTTTTGCCAAAATAACTGAGCACAGTGTTTTCTCTGCCTATTACACTATCACATGATGGGGGTGACACAAAAGCATTCGTGTGTGTGTGTGTGTGTGTGTGTGTGTGTGTATGTTATTTTCTGTTAAGGTCAATACAGAAAAATAAAGAAATAAAATGGAGAGTGGCTGTGTCCCATAAGGAAAGAAGTCATGTAAGATAAGCCCCCTGATTTTCTTCCAGGTGTCACACCATTGTTGCTGCCTGAGATTGTCCCTAGCTCCATGGCCAGCAGAGACAGAGAACTGAGGTATCAAGTTAGAGATGTGCGTTCATACTTTGTCTCATGATTGCTTCATCCAAGAGTGATCTGAAGGACTCCTAGGAAGAGAGCCAGGAAGAGTCAAAAAGGCCAAATGTTAAGTACAGAGTATTTGTGCCCTGCTAAATTTCATATGTTAAAATCTCAAAGAGCCCTGGCTGGTAGCTCAGTGGATAAGGCGCCGGCCTGCGAACCCAAAGGTCACAGGTTCGATTCCCCAGCCAGGGCACATAACCAGGTTGCAAACCAGGTCTCCAGTCAGGTCTGTGGCTGGAGGCAGATGAAGCACAACCATACATTGATGTCCCTCTCCCTCTCTGCCTCTCTCCCTTCCCCTCTTTCTAAAAATAATGAAATAAAATCTTTTTTAAAAAATCTCAAGTCCCCATAGAATGGTAGTATGAGGTGAGATGAATACAAGAAGCACTCTTATGAAAAAACCTCTAGGGAACTCTCTCAACCTTCCTGCAACAGGAGGACTCAGTAAGTAGAGGACGAGTATGAATCCGGATGATTGCATTCACCATTTTGACATGGGGCTTCTCAGCCTTGAGAAATGTGAGAAATGAATGTGTTTGATTAAACCTCCATGCCTATGGTATTTTTGTTATAGCAGCTCAAAAAGAACAAGACACAAAGTAAAAGACACAAGGTGAACTACTGTGGCAGCAGCAAGGACCACATCTCTAATGGCAGCTCTCACCTTTTCGCAGGGGTTGGCAGAAGTAGGTTTACAGTTGTGTGGAAAATAATACAAGAATAAATTCTGTGTTTTGTTTACTCACCAATGTAAACCCACTTTTGCCCCACCATGCATATGTTGGGGTGAGGAGTAGATAGGACAGACCTTATCACTCAAATTCATAAACTGGCAGGAAATAGGTAGCTATTGTTTGTAGAACTAATGCTTTATTGTTATAAATTAGTTCATTCCTCATTTTATTTTTTCTATTTAGTTTATTAGGGTG
This sequence comes from Noctilio leporinus, assembly GCA_004026585.1. Taxonomy (NCBI): domain Eukaryota; kingdom Metazoa; phylum Chordata; class Mammalia; order Chiroptera; family Noctilionidae; genus Noctilio; species Noctilio leporinus. The sequence goes on along the minus strand of PVIW01003011.1, from coordinate 41,229 downwards.
ACATTGGTTAATAAAATTATATATGCTTCAGTGCATTTTGTGTTCACCACCCAAAGTTAAGACTGTTCCATCACCATTTATCCCCTTCACTCCCTACAACCTCCCACCACCTTCTTTCCCTTTGTTAATCACCATACTGTTGTCTGTGTTTGTAAGTTTTCTTGTTTTTTAGTTTAATCCTCTCACCTTTTTCACCCAGTCCCCCAACTCCCATTACCCATGACAGCTGTCAGTCTGTTCTCTGTATCTCTGTATCAATGATCCCATTTTAAGTTTGTTAGTTTATTTTGTTCTTTAGAACCCACATAAATGTGAAATCATATGGTATTTGCCTTTTTCTGACTGAATTATTTTACTGAGCATAATACCCTCCACTTCCATCCATGCTGTGTCACAGAAAATAAGATTTCCTTCTTATTAAAACAAATATGGCTGAGCAATATTCCATTGTGCAAATGTACCACAGCTTTTTTAATCCACTCATCTACTGATGGGCAGTTAGGCTATTTCCAAATCTTGGCTATTGCAAATAATACTGCAATTAATAGAGGGGCACATATATTCTTTTGAATTTGTATTTTAGGTTTCTTCAGATATATTCCTAGTGGTGCAATCACTGGATCATAAGGCAGCTCTGTTTTCAAAAATTTAAGGAAATTCCATGTTGTTTTCCACAGTGGCTGCACCAATCTGCATTCACACCAACAATGCATGAGGGTTCCTCTTTCTCCACATCCTCACCAGCACTTGTTTGTTGATTTATTGATGATAGTCATTCTGACAAGTGTGAGCTGGTATCTCATTGTGGTTTTAATTTACACCTCTCTGATGATTAGTGATGGTGACCATCCTTTCATATGTGTATGGGCCCTTTGTATGTCCTCCTCAGAGAAGTGCCTGTTGATGTCCTTTACTATTTTTAACATGGTTTATTTATTTGTTTAGGTTTTTGAAAATTAATTTACTATTGTATTACAGTTGTCCCATTCCCCCCCATTGCTCTCCCCTGCCCTATCCTCCCCATCCCCTCTCTTATAGTCATTTTCCACCTCCGTAATCATGTCCATGGGTCTTTCACATTAGCTCTTCAACTAAACCCTTCCTCTTCTTTCCCTCTCTCCCCCTCCCCCTTCCCCTCTGGTCACCCGTCATTCTGCTCCTTTTACTCCACGTCTCTGGGTTTTTCTTTTTGTTTTTGGTGTTCAGTTGTGTAAGTTCTTTATAAATTTTGGATGTTAACCCCTTGTCAGATATATCTTTGGTCAATATGTTATTCCAACAGCACCACCTACCTACCATCTTAGAAACCAGCCAAAGTTTCTTTTCTATTCCCTCTCTCTTCCTCTTTAAGAGTACTGTGCACATTCTACCTTTCCTCTTGTAATTTTATCCCTCTGTTCAAATTTCAGTTAATTTTATATTAGGTCAGAGAATCTTATTTAATTCACATACAATTTTATTTTCTTTGTCAAATATGTCCTCATTTTAATTTTACAAAAAAAAAATGTTTTTATTTCAATCTCCTATTTGTTACACTCAGAGGTCAGTACCTCCAAAATTTGGGATCATAGGTCACAGCACAGTAAAACCATGATGATAAATGGTATAAAACATATCTGATATATTCAGATTCTTCATACACAAGTGGGGTTCTCTTTTAGTAAGTGATTATAACAATCCTATAAGGAAAGGAGCTCACAGGTTTTTTCCCCTCATATTAGCTGCTTAAGCTTGTACAACTCATATATCCTCTCTTAGCCCAATTTCATCATTTGTGTCAAGTGTTGCTACCCTTCCCTTTGCTCATATTATAGCTCCTTTACCTTGCTCCTTTAGAGTTCATGAGTTTTAGATGAGGAAAAATCTACTATAAATAAAGAACAGCACACCCAGACCCTCAAACTTTCAGATTCAAGGTCTACCACCCAGGAGCAAAATCAGCAGAGAAATCCCAACTCATAGTCATGATCATTACCACCATCATAACACCAACACCTCACTTTTGTCCATCATCTTAGACTATTCCCTGTTTAATGTGCTTCAATTAGGTTCAAGCATAAACCATTTTCTTAAAACCAACATGCATGCCTGTACTCGAAGGTCATAAACACATAAGGCACATTGAGCCACAGATATATATTAGTAAGTAAATTCATTTAGGCGAGAAAAGTATTCTACTGTCATTTCCTGGTCAACATAAGAAATGTCCAAACTTATAAGAATTTTTATCAGATTATTTGAGCCAAACTGATGACAATTGCCAAAAAGCAACACCTTAATGGATTGAGAAAATGCTCCAGAAAAATAGCAGTTTTGCACCTTATTTTATACATTACAATAAAAAAAGGAGGAGTAAGGGAGTTAGTTACATGAAATCTATTGGTGCTAGATTAAGGAGGCAGGAGAAAGTGAACCTTTGGGATTGGATTAAAAGCAAAATGATAGACACACACTTCTTTTACATAGATGGGTACCGGATAGTTAACAGCCAACAACTGATACAATAATAATAATGAGTGGATTTGTGGTCTCCCCCAGGTGGGGCTTATGTGTTTTGTGGGGCCTGGAAAAAGGAACTTTGACATTCCAAAGGTATGCTATTATAGATGCAAAAAGACAACAGACAAGCTAGTTAAGGTAAAGATTGACTTTTGTAAGGGAAGAGTCTAGTCTGGGACATGACTGCCCACCATAACTTTCTTCTAATTGGAGATGTTTATTTCAGACCATCCTGTGTAGTTACTTTTGGTTTCTGAGTTTGCAAGGTTGCATGCAAGGCCTCTCATGAGTTTGTCAAGTTTGTATGTGACCCTTTTTCATCCACACTGAGTTCCATTACTTTTATTTCTATATACAGCCTCTTCACAGATTTATATCACATGCTGGTCCCAGTAGATATTCAAATTAGCAAGCTTCACAACTGTGTTCTTTTCCTTTACCCTTTACTTATTCTGAATTTAGATACTGAACAACTCAGCCCAGGAGTCTGCTCGTTGACACACAACCAATACTGAAAACTCATTCATAACTTTACCTGACCAATATTAGTTTTCTCCTCTAAATTTGGTTCTAGTTTATTATTACATTGCTTACAAATCTAGTGCCCATTCAACCTTCTTCCAAGGACAAGCCTTCAGAAAACTTGGAGTGTGGCTATTACTTTCCAGCATAGGACCAACATTATAATGTGCCTTTCCAAGTAACAACATTCAAGATAACTAACACACTAATTCATATATCTTGTAATGGTTCTTATTATTTTGGCTCTAATTAAATATTAATGTGTGAGTGAAATTATTGGCTTTTCTTTCATTGCAAATATGCAATATTTTAACTTCTGTAGGCTGACCTGAGACTTTAATTATCCTTTTAACTACTCAATTTAAAGACTATTAACAAAAAATGTATATAAATATAACTTGGTAATAAACCTGTATTGATTTTATTAAAATTTAATAAATATAAACGTATAAAATAGTCATATTCCTCAGTCATAACCAAGTTGTTGAGCAAACTAGCTATGCAACATGATTTGAAGGATTTTTTCATGAAGCCTCCTTAAGCAGATTATGGACTCTTGTGTCAACATTCTACCATTATACCTTTTGTTGTTTGGGATTTGAATATTTTTCCCATTAAAGAGGTCACTGTACAAATGCAAATAAAGTAGAAGGTGCTAAGTTAGCAGATAAGAAGTTTAATTCACCTGATAGGCAGAATTCTAATAATGTCCCCTTGTGATGCTCTCTCTTGTATATTTCCTCCCCTGTGAGAAGGTGTAGAACCTGCAAATATGATGTGACATCACCCTTGTGATTATGTTATTATATGGCAATTCAAATCTTATCTGGGTGGATCTAACCCAATCATGTGAGCCCTTTAAAAGCAAAGATTTTCTTCAGCTGGTGGCAGAAGTGGAATTCTGATACTTGAAGCATAAGAAGAATTTAATGTTTTAGTTCTGGCTTTGAAGATGGAATAGGTCATGTAAGAAGAAAAACAGGAGGCTTTTAAGAGATAAAACAGGGCCTTATTAATGGTCAGCAAGGAATTGGAGACCTCAGACCTACAACCAAAAGGAACTGAATTACACTAACAATGTGAATGAGTTTGCAAGCAGCTTCAAGGGGATCCCTGAAAAATGTCAAGCTAAAGCCACACCTTGGTTTTCACATTGTGAGACCCTGAGTAGAGGAGAATCTAGCTGAGTCTCCCAGGACTTCTGACCGATAAAATTCTCAGAGGCTAAATATGGGTGTTTAAGCTACTAAATTTCTGATAGTTTGTTATTCAGCAATAGAAAATGAATGCAACTGATAATTGTAATACCTAATGTCTGCATTGATAATCACTCATTGAGAGCAAGTAATATGGAATTAGTTAAAATAGAGGGGATGTAGTCATGTAACAGACGCAAACTTAGTACCAATCACAGTTTAGCTAAGGTCCAATCCTAAGTACTGAGTTTAGTTACCTTAAATTACACCAGTGTCTAGTTCTAGTATGGTAGTCAATTGTTTTCAGTCAATTTCAAGTCTGAGTCTCAGGATATTAGGCATATCTAATTACCACATAAATTGGCTTAAACAAAATTTTTACTTCAGCAGATCACCCCAACAAACAATACAGGCTCATTATCAATTCAAGTTACTATTTCCCCCTCACATTTTGGCAGGTTTGAGATTTTTATACTAATCAATTACCACTACAGAGAATAGTAGTAAAATCTGCATGTTGACATTTCTTGGTTACAATTTTAGTAATGATATCATCCAAACAATTATTTTAGCTAAAATTTTCCAAGATTGAGCAAAGAAATTCACTCAAAGTTTACCAAAATGTCTTATTTTGTGAATTAATTATCAGTCTTTCCAAGTGTGCAATCAAGATATAATATTTACAGCATATGTTATTTTAAAGATCCATTCACTTGTAAGGCACTTTATGTCTGTGACCAAATATATTGTGAACTGTTTTGTCACTGCACATTTCTGATTGCTCATTGAGGTCAACTACAGCAGGCCATTAGGCCTCTCTGGAGTATAATCTCACAACCTTTGGAGCAAGAGCTATTAACAACTATATTTCCTGATTATGGAATTGATTTTCAACTTCTCTTTGTAGGGTCCCTCTTGTCTTGGCATTTAAAACTAAATGTTTGACATATTTGTTTGCTGTTACAGCCAAATATTCTTTCTTATTTTTAATGGCATTTTTTCCTCTTCCAAAATCCTGTGGCTTTTATGTCGATGACAATTCAAGATGCAATTATTGTTCCTTGATTTAATAATTTGGAAAAAAGCTACCTTCACCTCCAACAATAATTCCTGCCAGTTAGAGACTGGCCATTTTTAAAAATCTACAATTGAAGTGTTTCACCTGCTGAGATTAGAAAGCTGTATTTCTGAGATGCACTAAGCTTGCTGCTACCCACCTTCACCCTCCAGCTTCTATTGCAAAGCCTTATTTCTGGTAATATGTTTTTCTCCTAAGGTCATTTTGTCAAGGAACATTTCACCAACTAAATAAATAGACTGTAGTCTGTGCTGTTACTGGGCACTGTTGACTTCTGCAGACATGACTGAAGAATGTTATTATGGATATCACAGGAATCTAATGTAAATGATGGAGAAACCATAGGTCAATCACATCGTAATAAATATAGCATACATTTCTCAAGGCTAGAAGTGGCAGAAATTGAAATTGAAACTTTACTATTAAATTATACAGCCTAGAAAACATCATGATACCTGGCATGCTTTTCCCAAGAAATTTTATCAACATTTTTGAAGATAACAAATCACATCTTACCAAAAACACAGAACTTTTAACAAAAATATTGTTGAAAACAGTCTTTTATATTATTCAATGACCCATATATAATGATATACATAACAATTAACTCTTAAAATTCAGCTCTACAGAAAAAATGTTCTCTCCCAGAAAGTCAGCTCATTCTCATTACCCACCTGGCAATACTATTGATTATATTCCCTATGCTGTACTTTACATCCACAAGGCTATTTTGTAATTACAAATCTATACTTCTCAGTCCCTTCATCTCTTTTACATAGTGCCTCAAGCCACTTCCCCTCTGACAAACACCAGTTCACTCTGTATCTGAGTCTGTTTATAAATATTTTTTACACCAACACATTTTATTATTCAAGTGCTTTCTGAGTCTGTTTATATTTTATTAGTTTATCTTATTCATTAGATTACATATATAAGTGAAGTCATATGGTATTCGTTTTTCTCTAACTGACTTATTTCACTTTGTATAATACCTTCTAGGTTCATCCATGCTGTTGCAAATGGTGACATTTCATTCTTTTTATGGCTGTGCAGTATTCCATTGTATAAATGTAACACTGGTTTTCTGACCACTCATCTATTGATGGGAACTTGGGTTATTTCTCTCTTGGCTATTGTAAATAACACTACATATGTGCCCCTTTGCCCAATGAGCACAGGGGCACATATGTTCTTTCAAATTAGTATTTTGGATTTATTTGGTTTATACCCAGAAATGAGATCACTGGGTCAAAAGGTAGTCTCATTTTGGATTTTTTGACTGTTTTCCACAGTGGCTGCACCAGTCTGCATGCTCTCCAAGAGTGAATGATAGTTCCCTATTCAATGCATCCATGCCAGCACTTGTTTGTTTTTAATTTATAGATGTTCTGATAGGCATCAGGTGGTATGTCATTGTGGTTTTAATGTTCAGTTCTCTTATTATTATTGATGTTTAGCATTTTTTCTTATGTCTATTGGCCCTCTCTATGTTTTCTTTGGAGAAGTATCTTTTTAGTTTATTTGCCCATTTTTTTTGAATTGGATTGTTTGTTTTCTGGTGTTGTGTTGTATGAGTCAAAATGTACAAACTTACAAATTTTCAGTTATAAGATAGATAAGTACTAGGGATGTAATGTAAAACATGATGGCTATCATTGATATTGCTGTACAATTTTCAAGAAAGTTGTTATGTGAATATATCTTAAGAGTTCTCAATGCAGATATTTTCTTTTCTTTTTTATTGTATTTACATGAAGTGATCGATATTAACCAAACTTATTATCATAATCATTTCACAATGTTAGATAGGATAGATAATAAACTCAAGCAGGTCATGGGAGGGATACATGTCCTACCCACTGACTCAGCAATACTTGAAATTCTATATATCTTTTCCATTATCTGGAAAGGAAAGCCTTTGAAACTGTGCTTTCATCCCAAGGCCTGAAAGGCTGGAAAGGGCTCATAGTGCCTAAAGGAAGAATCCCATTAATGCTTTTGGATATTCACACCCCATCCTGGAAAGCTGGCACCACTTTTACCTGTCAGTCAATATATAACTTCTTCATCTGCCCCCATCCCACCAACTATATTAGCCTTCACAACAAAAAACTGGCTCTCACTGGCTGTCTGGCCTCCCACCACCCCAGCACTTGCTCTTGCCACCCCTGCCTTGACACCCTTGCTCTTTCCCTTCTCCCTACCTCAGTAAGGCCTGTTCTCTTCCATGAGAACGTGTTACCCATAAACCCTGGTTGCTTGGATTATAATAGACTTGCTGATCTGTAATTCTTTACTGAGTTGGTGAGAAGAACTGAGTTAATGGAAGTTTCTCCTGTAACAAATATATGTAAATAAAACCATCATATTACATACATATATATAATAATATTATATATATATATATATGTGTGTGTGTGTGTGTGTGTGTGTGTGTGTGGTTGGTCTCCTAGTTTCTATATAATGCATAATTTATTGATATTTAGTGAATGTTAAATAATATCATCATACAAACGAAATACTACTGAGATCAAATATTCAGTAAATTAAATGAGCAAGTAAGAGGAGTTCCATCAAGATGGTGGAGGAGTAAGTGGAGCTACACCAATCTCCTCCCAGGTAGCATCTGGAATTACTTTTTTGGAGGAAAAGTCAGCTGGAATTACCAACAGAACACCAGCTGGAAAGAAGCCCTATAACCATGGACAGAACAGAAGAGGCCACTTCATCACAACGTGACTGGTAGGAATTACGGACACAGGAGAGGGCTGGATGGGCCCCCACTGAAGGCAGCAGCTGAAGGGATGGAGTCAGGGGCTTCACCTGAGAAGGGGGGCCTGGTCCCCTAGCTGCTGTCCCAGCTACAGCCACACTGCGGAGAGCAGAGAAGCATCCAGCTTAGAAGGGTGGAAAGCCATAGAGTTTGCTGGCCTGAGAGGGCGCTGGAGACAGAGAACTACTGGGGCGACCACAGTGACAACACATTGGCCCCCACCTACCCTGAGCTCCAGCGGAGGGAGACGGAGAGGACTGGAGACACATGGGGAGAGTCTGTGGTGGTGGCTTGGAGGAGAGAAATGGGGAGGCAGCTGTGGGGGTCCTAGTGCTGACTCATCGCTCCCCGCCCCCCTAGGCGGAGGGCACTGTGCCCAGCTTCTTCCGTAGGAGAGTACGCATAGCCCCGCCCACTGGACACAATCTGCCCCACCCAGTGGTGCCTGAGCCTGGTGCCAGATCAGAATTCTCTGATTTGTATCTAAATAAACTCTCCTGCCCTGCCCCGTCTGAGCATATATACAATAGTTGGCACCTGAAGAGGTACCTCACACCGGCCTGGTGGCTGATCACAAACTCTCTGACTTACAGCTGGGTCAGTCAGCCAGCCCTGCCCACTGGCATGTAAGCCTGGTGGCTGATCGTGGATTCATTGCTTTGCAACTGAGTCAGTCCTTCTCGCCCAGCAGAACCTGGGCCTGGCAGCTGGGTACAAACTCTCTGACTTACAGCTGGGTCTGTCAGCCCTGCATAGTGACAACTGAGCCTGGTGACTGATCTTGGATTCATTGGTTCACAACTGAATTGGTTTGCCCCGCCCAGTGGCCCCTGGGCCTAGTGGTTGATCACAAACTCATTGGATTAAAATTGAATCTTTCAGTGTAGCCCAGTGTCCCCTTAGCCTGGCAGCAGATCACAGATTCATTGGATTACAATAGAATCTTTTAGTCAAGCCCAGTGCCACTTAAGCATGGTGGCCAATCACAGATTCATTGGATCACAACAGAACGTTGCTGTCGAGCCCAGCAGTTCCACAGCCTGGTGGCCGAACACTGGATTATAATTGGATCTTGCTCTGCCTAACCCAGTGGCACCTGAGCTGGGGCACTGATCACCTATTGATTGATTTACATCTGAATCTGTCCCACCAGGCTGTACTTGAACTGGCAGCTGATCCACTGGATTACAATTGAACCTCTCTGTCTAGCCCAGCAGGGTCTGAGTTTGGTAGCTGATTTACTGATTTACAACTGAAATGGTCTGTCACCCCAGGCTGCATCTGAGCCTGGTGGTGGACCACAGACCAATAGGATTACAACTAAATCAATCCTTCCAACGTATCAGTTCCTTAGCCTGGCAGCTGATCACAGTATGATTGGATTACAATGAAACCTAAAAATGGAGAGAAAAAGAAATAGTCCATCACCAAAAGCAAAGGAGGAATCCCCAGAAAGATCAGAGTCAAGCAAACTATCAGATATGGAATTCAAAATAATGATGATAGAGAAGCTCAATGAGCTCAGCCAGCTCAAAGAAAACTACAAAAAACTCCAGGAGAACTACAAGGAACTTACTGAGAACTACACCAGCATTAAAAAGGACATGGAAACTATCAGTAAGAACCAGGAGGAACTGAAGAATACAACTTCTGAATTGAAGAATACAGTAGAGGAATTAGCAGGCTAGAGGAATCAGAGGATCGAATCAGCAAGCTGGAGGACAACATAGAAAAATGTTCCAAAACAGTGCAACAGAATGAAAAAATGCTGAACAGGAAGAAAGAGGTTTCAAGAGAGCTGCAGGACAACATGAAACACAATAATATCCATATCACAGGGAAACCAGAAGGAGAAGAGAAACAAGGAATGAAAAACCTGTTAAAAAAAGTAATGGTAGAAAACTTCCCTAGCATGATGAGTGAAAATGTTACTCAAGTTCAGGAAGCAGAGAGTCCCAATGAGGATGAAATCAAACAGACCTACTCCAAGACACATTATAATTAAAATGGCAAATTTCAAAGACAGAGAGAATCCTAAAAGCATCAAGAGAGAAACAGAAAATAACATATAAGGGGGCTCCGATAAAGTTATCAAATGATTGTTCAACAGAAACAATACAAGCCAGAAGGGAATGGCAAAAAATATCCCAAGTAATGGGAAACAAAGACCTGCAACCAAGAATACTTTATCCAGCAAGGCTCTCATTCAAAATAGAAGGAGAAATAAGGAGTTTCACAGACAAAAGAAGACTAAAAGAGAGGAACACAGGTACAAGTGGGAAAATGGCAATAAATAAGTATCAAGCAATAATAACCTTAAATATAGATGGATTAAATGTGTCTATCAAAAGATATAGGGTAAGAAAATATACATGCTGTCTTCAAAAGACCCACCTCAGAACAAATGATTGACTCAGATTGAAAGTGAAAGGATGGAAAAATATATATCAAGCAAATGGACACGAAAAAAGGCTGGAGTACCAATACTTATTTCAGACACAGTAGATTTTACGATGAAGGCCATAAAAAGAGACAAAGAGGGACATTTCATAATACTTAAGGGAACAATCCGTCAAGATATAACTCTGGTAAACATATATGCACCCAACATAGGAGCTCCCAAATATATAAGGAAAATCTTGGAGGACTTCAAGAAGGATATAGATAGCAACACACTAATAGTAGGGGATTTTAATACCCTGTTATCAACAACGGACAGATCTTCCAAACAAACAAAAAAAAAAACCACCAAGGATCTTGTGGCATTGAACAACACTCTAGAGGAAATGGATCTAACTGATATATACAGAACCTTTCACCCCAAAGAAGCAAAATGCACATTCTTTTCAAATGCACATGAAACATCCTCAAAGATAGACCACATGATAGGTCACATGACAAGCCTCCACAAATACAGGAAAATTGAAATCATACCAAATATCTTCTCAGATCACAATGGATTGAAACTAGAAACCAACATCAAGGGAAAAAACCAAAAATACTCTAAGTCATGAAGACTGAATAACATGCTTTTAAGTAATGAATGAGTTAACAATGAGATCAAAGATGAAATAAAAAAGTTTCTGGAAACAAATGAGAATGAATATTCAACAGCCCCAAATCTATGGGACACAGCAAAGTCCTCAGAGGAAAATTCATAACAATGCAGGCCTACCTGAAAAGGATAGAAGAAGCTTATACAAACACCTAACCATAAAGCTGCAAGAACTAGAGGAGCAACAACAAACAAAGCCCAGAGCAAGTAGAAAGAAGGAAATCATCAAGATCAGAGAAGAACTAAATAATTTAGAGACTCCAACTACAATTTAAAGAGTCAATAAGTCCAGGAGCTGGTTCTTTGAAAAAATAAACAAAATTGACAAGCCTTTAACCAGACTCATCAAGAAAAAGAGAGAGCGGACCCAAATAAACAGAATCAGAAATAACAGGGGAGAAATCACAACTGACACTTTGGAAATACAAAAGATTGTAAGAAATTACTACAACTATATCACAAGAAATATGATAAGCTGGGTGAAATGGACACATTTCTGGAAATGTATAATCTACCCAAACTGAATCCAAAAGAAGCAGAAAGCCTGAATAGACCAATAACAAGTGAAATTGAAGAAGTAACCGAAAGTCTCCAAAAGCACAAGAGCCCCAGATCAGATGGCTACACAGGTGAACTCTACCAAACATTTAGAGAAGAACTAACCCTTATCTTTCTAAACCTATTCCGGAAAAATCCAAGAAGAGGGAAGACTCCCAAACTCTTTCTATGAGGGCAATATTGTTCTAATCCCCAAACCAGGTCAAGACACAACTAAGAAAAAAAACTATAGGCCAATATCTCTGATGAACATAGATGCTAAGATTCTCACCAAAATATTGGCCAACTGGATCCAGCAATACATTAAAAAGATCATAAACCATGATCAAGTGGGTTTCATCCCAGGATGCAAGGCTGGTACAACATTCACAAGTCAATAAATGTAATACACCACATCAACAAAATGAAAAACAAGAACCATATGATCATATCAATAGATGCTGAAATAGCATTTGATAAAGTACAGCAAACATTTATGATAAAAAACCCTCAGCAAAATAGGAATAGAGGGAGCATACCTCGACATCACAAAGGCCATATATGAGAAACCTGAAGCCAACATCATACTCAATGGGCAAGAAATAAAAGCTTTCCCACTAAGATCAGGAATATGACAAGGCTGTCCACTTTCTCCACTTCTGTTCAACATCATTTTGGAAGTACTAGCCAGAACTATAAGAGAAGAAAAAGGAATCAAAGGTATCCAAATTGGAAAGGAGGAAGTCAAACTGTCATTATTTGCAGATTGCATGATAGTGTACATACAAAACCTGATAGACTCCACCAAAAACTTACTCGACCTTATAAGCAAATTAAGCAAAATAGCTGCATATCAAGTCAATATTCAGAAATCAAAAGCATTTTTGTATACCAATAATGAAACATTAGAGATAGAAGCTAGAAAACAAATCCCATTTACCATAGCAACAAGAAAAATAAAGTACCTAGGAATAAACTTAACCAAGGAGGTAAGAGACCTGTACTCAGAAAACTACAGAACATTGAAGAAAGAAATTAAGGAAGATACAAATAAATGGAAGCATATACCATGTTCATGGATGGGAAGAATTAACATCATTAAAATGTCCATACTACCCAAAGCAATCTATAGATTCAATGCAATCCCAATTAAAATACCAAAGACAGACTTCACAGATCTAGAAAAAATACTTCAAAAATTTATATGGAGCCAAAAATGCCCATGAATAGCCACAGCAATCTTGAGAAAGGAGAACAAGGTAGGAGGAATCACAGTACCAGACATCAAACAATGCTACAAGGCTACTATAATCAAAACAATCTGGTACTGGCATAAGAATAGACATATAGATCAATGGAACAGAATAGAGAGCCCAGAAATAAACCCAGGACTCTATGGTCAATTCATATTTGACAAAATACTTCAAAAATTTATATGGAGCCAAAAACACCCACGAATAGCCACCACAATCTTGAGAAAGAAGAACAAGGTAGGAGGAATCACAATACCGGACTTCAAACAATACTACAAAGCTACTGTCATCAAAACTATCTGGTACTGGCATAAGAATAGACAATGGGTGGGATTGACTTTGGGGGTAATGGGTGGGTGGGGAGGGGGCCTGAGGGGAGCAAAAAGGGGATGAATGTAATACTACAACAACAACAACAAAAAGAATAGACATATAGATCAATGGAACAGAATAGAGAGGCCAGAAATTAACCCAGGACACTATGGTCAACTAATATTTGACAAAGGGGGAAGTAACATCCAATGGAGTAAAAGCAGTCTCTTCAACAAGTGGAGTTGGGAGGACTGGACAGCAACATGCAAAAAAATAAAACTAGACTACCAACTTACATCATACACCAAAAACTCAAGATGGATAAGGGACTTAAACATAAGCAGTGCCACCATAAAGGTCCTGGAGAAAAATATAGGCAGTAAAATTTTAGATATCCTATGCAGAAATATGTTTACTGATAGTTCACCAAGGGCAAAGGAAATAAAAGAACAAATCAACAAAAGGGACTATATCAAACTGAAAAGTTTATGTTCAGCAAAAGAAAACACCAGCAAAATTAAGTGGGAACCAACTGTATGGGAAAACTTATTTGCCAATGATACCTCAGACAAGGGTTTGATCTCCAAAATATATAAAGAACTAATGTGACTGAACACCAGGGTGACAGACAGACCAATTAAAAAATGGGCAAAGATCATTAGGAAAAAATGGGCAAAGGACCTGAACAGACAACTCTCTGAAGAAGACATACAAAGGGCCCAAAAGCATTTGAAAGAATGCTTAACATCACTAGTCATCAAAGAGATGCAAATTAAAACCACAATAAGATACCACCTCACACCTCTCAGAATGGCCATCATCAACAAATCAACAAACAACAAGTGTTGGAAAGGATGTGGGGAGAGGGGGACCCTGGTTCAGTGTTGGTGGGAATGTAGATTGGTGCAGCCACTATGGATAACAGTACGGAGTTTCCTTAAAAAACTAAAGATGGAACTGCCTTTTGATCCAGCAATTCCACTATACCCAAAGAACCCTGAAACACTAGTTCATAAGGACCTCTGTACCCCTATGTTCATACATGAATACAATGAATAGACCTTCAGTGGGCAGAGGGGAGGGTGGAAGGGGGAGGAGGAGGTAAAGAAGGGGAGCAGTTTAGTCAAGGAACTGGTATGGAAGAACCATGGACATGGACTACAAGTGGGATTGACTTTGTGGGGAGTGGGTGGGTAGTGAAGGGGACAGAGGGGAGGAAAAATAGGATTGATGTAATACAACAACAATAAAATTAAATTAAAAAAAAAGTAAATGAAAAAAAATGAGCAAGTCATATGTTGCCAAAATGATCTTGATTGAATCAGAAGCACACACAAATATACTTCAATAGAGCAAAGCCTGTCTAGTTCAAGACCTGAATCTATCATTTATTAACTATAATATTGGGCTCTAATTGTATATCTTTCTTATGCTTCATTTCCTTACTTGCAGAACAGAGAATTAATATCATTTACATCATAGATTCTTATTAAATTTAAATGTGACATCACATATAAAATAAAAGCTAGATAGTTCATACTTCTGATTTTTATGATCTAGTTAAGTATCAAAGGTGACTGACAAAGGTATTGGCAAGATGAAGAAAAGAACATTTCATATATGTTACCATCTGCTGGCCTTAAGCTTTACACAGTTATGGCCAGCAGATGGTAATCACATTTTGGTATGTTGCTATGTGGTTGTACAATGGGAATTTCCTGGAAACTTTCCAAAAAGTAACCTTCCACATACTAAGGTATATATTTTACATATCCCTGAATAATCCAATGACTCCAAATGAAACTTCAGCATTTGTACTCATAGCCTTTAGTTACTAATATAAACACAAGTGGTTCATAGTCTAATAGGGAATAGAGAAAACAAACATGGTTGTAATTATATTGCTATATATACATATATTAAACAACACTGTCATACACCTTCACATGATATTATATGTCAATTATTACATGCATGGCTCAGATATTAAGTTTCTTGTCTAGCTGGGCAGTTTAGGGGAAATAGTATGTTTGCGGTTTTAACTTCAGAGATCATACATTTAAGGCCCACTGCAATATTGTACCCAAAAAGACCCAATTTCAATACAGTGCAATTAATTTATAAATATTGCAAGAGATTTAACCTCACAGTCTCATTCTTCCTATTTTTTCTGCCAGGAAGAGTTCTCTGTTTTCACTGCATTTTCCACATTTGGTACCTTTTAAACCTTCAGATTTTACCTTAAATGTCTTCTCAGAAAGGTCTTCCTTCTTCATCCTATCTAAAACACCACTACTTTCTTACTCTCTATTTCAACATATTATTTATCTTAATAAACTTTATAACAATTCATAATTATTTATGAGCATATTTACATTTATTTTTATTTTTCTGATACCATCACAGGCTTTATGAGGTCTGAAACCTTTTTGTTTAACACATTTTTAACAATACACATTCATATGTCTGGGACATAGCAGGTGCTTAAAACATATTGAATGAATAAATGAATGAAATCATATTCAAATAACATTAAAACTAAGAATGGCCTATTCTATTCTAAACATCTATATTCTTTGAAGCCAAGAGAACAGATATAATTATCATATCTGTTACTACATGATGGGACAATTTCTATGTTGTGTAATTTGTTCCTTGTAATAAAACTTTGTGATCTTGTTGTAGCTAATTCCACTAAGGCATTCCTCATCACAGGAGGTACATATTTTTCAACCTTCAAAAAAACAATTTTATAACTATTTACAGATGGTCAATGTTCAGTTCTTTTACAGTAAAGATTTATAAAATAAGTACAGAAGCATGATCTTTTAATATATTAAAATGACACTTGGTCTCAATTATATTAACTTAAAACAGTAATACAGTTTCATAACAGAATAAATAAAAGCTTCAGCTCATGATTTTCCATTTGTCACATAAGAAAAAATGTCCAATGTATATTTTTTCCAGATTATCTCTTTTCCACATTAAATTCTGCCAATACAAGAATTTTAGATTTGTACACTTCACATTTTAAGGACCCTGATTTTTTTTTACAGATCCTTCCTTACATCTGTTTAAGCAGCCTATAACAGAGTCCAGACAGTTTCACTCTCGAATACCACTTCTTACTCCTTCATTTTCTAAAATACTATAGTACCTCAAAATTCCTGTTATGTATTTATTTTTTATTTTTTAAAAATATTTTATTTATTATTTTCAGAGAGAGGGGAACGGAGAGAGGGAGAGAAGCATCAATGTATGGTTGCCTTTCATCCGCCTCCAGCTGTGGACCTGGCTGGAGACCCGGCTTGCGACCTAGTCATGTACCCTGGCTAGGAAATTGAACCAGTGACCTTTAGGCTTGCAGGTAAGCACCTTATCCACTGTGCCACCAGCCAGGGCCCTCAAAATTCCTTTTAAAGGTTTTTGGAGAACAGAAACATCATCACACAAAACTGAAGAATGTCAGTATGTTTCTATTTGAACACAACAGACTAAGTAAATTTTTATTGTTATTCTTCCACAAACATCTGCCGAATAGTAGGAAGTAAAAACATTGCAAAGGAAATAATCCTATAAGAGACAGAGAAAATAAAATCACCTGCCAATGAGAACATATTGAACAGAGTGTGTGACCAAGTATGGAAATGGCATCCAGTCTTTCCAGAGAGACATCATAGAGGCAATAGGCAAATGTAGAACTTCAGAGTCACATGGAGTTGATAACAGGACAGCACCACTACTTTTGACCTCTAGACACACACACACACACACACACACACACACACACACACATACACACACACTTCTAAGGGGATTGGCAACTTTGTATCCTCCTGTGGGCAAAATAACCCATAAAATATATATTTTAAGTTATTAATGTATTAATCCTCTCATGAAAATCTGCATGATCACCATAGATAAGTCACTGAAGAATCTTTACTCCTTCTGTTGTCCAATCTCCAGCTCACTTTTTGCCAGCACTAACATTGGCCTTTGCAGTCCCCCTGACTTTCTTCATTCTGTTCTTGTGTTCCTTTCTCTGTTTTCTTGAGGTCTTCTTCTTCTCATGTAGGCCACGTCTTGCAAGTCTACGTTTGGGTTCATTTTTCTTTGCATAATCCAAGGAATCATCAATCATGCCAAAGCCCGTTGTTTTGCCACCACCAAAATGAGTTCTGAATCCAAACACAAAGATGACATCAGGGGTGGTCTTATACATTTTGGCTAGTTCCTCCCGAATTTCTGTCTTGGGTACTTTTGCCTTGCCCAGGTGAAGGGCATCAATGACCATTTGTTTCCGCTGATGTAGTCTGTTGGTCATGAACTTCCTAGTCCAGATAGTCACTGTGTCGTTCATGATGGAACCGGGCTTCAAGCAGCAATGGAGGAAAAGAGAACCACACCCCATAAGAATATTTTTAAGGAAATACACTACCTGCACAGAACTAAGGCTTCCAGTGTGGGATATAATATACATGAGTAAATATCTTATGTTTCCACTTGGGGGGTTCCCACACCATTGCACCCTAAAACAGCAAAATATGAAAATTGATATCTTACCCACATATACAGATCCAACACACAATATTTTCTTTGAAGAGAGCTGTCCACCACAGGCAAATTATTTTGTTAGTGTCTTCTTTAACCTGTCTGATGTATACCAGGAAAAATACAAATGGTGTATGTCTCTGTTTCCCCTTACTGTGAACCCATTAGTAGTGGAAAAGTTGCAAAAGTTGCTCAAAAACATTATACTGTGATATAAGAACATATCCAAAGCTACCTGGGACAAAGATTGCAATAAAAACATTCAATAAAGCACCTAAGCCTTTGGAGAAAAAGCTAGGGAGAGTCCTTCTTCAGAATGCTGGAGAATTCCAAAGCATTTGTATATACTGTGGAATTTAGAAAGGCACACAGATGCTCAGGAAAAGCACATATTCAGAAAAGTTCTACAACTTGAAGCTTTCACTACTGGTGAAAGGAACTCTTCACCTCTTAGATCCATAATTGCTAATGACCTGCTTATATATTAAAGGAACACTCCAACACTCAATCAATCTTGAAAAATGGTATATTTTTTTCTTTAATCTTCTGGCATTCAAAGAAGTCTTAGAACACTTGCTGAACTCAAGTGAATACTTCGACAATCAAGAAAAACATACCCTGAGAAATAGTGAGAAACCAATTTCCAGAATTATCACATTATAATATTTGAATATTTTCAACAAATATATCACAAAGTGGATGAAGAAACAAAAGCTATAATGTATTCAAGGGGAAAATGAACTGATGGAAACTATCTCCGAAGAAGCCCAAAAGTTGAGCTTAATGGACAAAAACTTTAAATCAACTTGTCATAAATATGTTCAACAAGTCAAACATATGACAAAGAATTCAGAAACCAAGAAAATTATGTTTGAAAATGAGTTTATTAGTAAAGATATATAACTTATAAAAAAGAAACAAACAAACAAACAAACAAACAAAAAAACCCTAGAGCTGAAAAATACAGTAATTGAAATGAAAAAGTAATTCACTAGAAAAATTCAACACTGGACTTGAATACACAGAAGAAAGAATCAGGAGACATGAAGATAAGACAATTAAAATTGAGTCTGTGGAGCAGACAGAAAAAAGAATGAATAAAAGTAAACTAAATCTGAGGGAGGTGTATAAGTAACATGAATATGTGTCTCAAAAGGAGAAAAGGAAGAAAAAAAGGCAAACATAATATTTGACCAAACAATGACTATTTTCCAAATTTCATGAAATGTATGGATGTAAGTACCCATGAACCCCAACAAAATTTAAGCAGAATAAATTTAGAAAGCTACAACACTGCAATATAGTATAGTCAAATTGTTGAAAAAGATCAACGAGAAAAATAAGATTCTTTACCTGCAAGGGGTACTCAATAAGATTAATAACTAATGAAAAATCATAATGTCCAGAAGGTAGGTAAGAAGATTTCAAGAGATAAATGAAAAGAATTTTTAAATAGAGAATTTAAGATTTCTGTATTTTGCAAACTATCCTTCAGGGCTAGGGAAGGGAAAATTAATAGTTTCCAGAAACAAAGGGTGGGTGGGGAGGGGGACAGAAGGGAGCAAAAAGGGGATGGATGTAATACAACAACAATAAAAAATAAAAAATAAAGCTAAGGAGATTTGTTACTAGAATATATGCACTGCAAAAAATTGTAAATGGGGCTCTTTAGACTGAAATGAAAAAATACTACACAGTAACTCAAAGCCATATAAAACATTGTCTCTAGTGGGGTAACTATATAGATAAATGTAACAGTCATTATTATAAATTTGAGTAGTAGCTCCTGCTTATTTTCTATAGGATACAAAAAAGGAAATATAAAATAATAATTATAAGTCTATCTTAATGTGCACATGATATATAAAGTTGCAATCTGTGAAAGTAACAATAAATACAGTTAGGACAAGAATTAATAAGATTGGAGTGTCTGTATACTATCAAAACTAAATTTTTACTCTACATATTAGGTTGTTTTAAGTTTTAGAAGTTATAAACCCCAAGGTGATGAACAATAAAAGAACAAAAATATATACAAAAAGGGAAGAAATGAGGGAATTTATATCATACATCACTAAAAACATCAACCAAAATTTTAAAAAGGTAGTAATTAAATAATTGAGAAAATACATATTAAACATATGGGGAAAATAGTTTAATGGCAGAAATAAGCCCTTATCACCAATTTAAATGTAAATAGGTGACATTTTTAAAATAAAAGATAGATAAAAAGGAGACACAATATGAATGCATGTATATATCATCTACAAAAAACTAACTTGAGATGCAAAGAAACAAAGCAGTGGAAAATATAATGATAGAAAAAGGTATTCCAAGAAAGAACAGCTGGAAATGGTATATTATTATTAATCATATAGATATTAAGCAATAGAAGATTGCAGGAGATTAAGGACAGTATATATTAAGACTAAGTCCACCAACACTATAGAGGAAGTATAAATATACCTGTCCTTAACAACAGAGTCCCAAAATATATAAAGTAATAATTTTCAAGATTGAGGACAGAAATATACAAATATAGAATAATTGGTGGAGACTTTAATATCTCACTTTTAGTAATGTGATAAACAATAAACAGGGTAAAATTAAAGAAATAGAGGACTTAAACAGCACTATAAACATTAAAACTGAACATAGATATGAGGAATACTACAATTGAGAATAGCAGAATATACATTCTACTCAACAGCACATAGACTATTCTCCAAAAGAAGCTATGATGTTAGGTAATAAAACAAGTCTTAATCAATTTGAAAAGCTTGAAGTCATTAAAGTATCTTTTCTGAAAACAATAGAATGTAAGTAAAAATAAATAACAGACAAATGGAAATTCAGAAGTATATAAAAATAAACAAAATAAACTTATATAAGCAAAGAGACAAAACAAATCCCAAAGTAAATTAGAAAATACCTCAATACAAATAAAAATTAAAGGATAACACATAGGCAGGGCCAATATGGCAGGGTGGAAAGACCCTAATAAAATGACCTCTTCCTATGAACACAAGAACATACACCTATTTAGACAGCAATTCCTCCTGAAGGAGAAATGAAGACTGATTGAACAGCTGCTGCACAACAAACTATCGAGGCACCACACAGAGAACAGTAGGAGAGACAGGCAGTAAAAATGGAACCTCACCCCTGATCTATAGCAGGTAGGATAACACTGACGAGCCCACATGCAAACTTGCCTACCTTGGGGCACAACAAAAAGCTAGCAATTCAAAAGGTACCAAGATTACATCCTAAGAAAATTCATTTATTTAACCCTACAGCATCTGTCAAATGGGCAGAGATCTGCTGGAAGGGGTGTGAGGGCTGGGTAGAGGTGGACAAAGTGGGGAAGATAAGGACATCTGTAACACTGTAAACTATGTATAAGAATAAAGACAAAATAAAATTTTTAAAAAGCACATATATACAAAGTTCACCAATATCAAGTTGCCATAAATTTAAAAAAATTTTCTTCTTAATTTCCATTTTTTCTTGCCATCGTTCAGTTCACAAACCAGCTCTAGTCCTCTGACACTTCATGATGGCACTTGCAAAATGCATTTGACAATGCTTCTCAAGTTTGAATGTGCATATGAATCATCTGAGGATCTTGTTAACATCCAGGCTCTAATCATTCTGGAATCAGGTTTGAAATTTGGCATATTTAATAATTTTCCAGGTTAAGTCTACATTGCTGCTGGTCTATAGACCACACTTCAGCCATTCAGCTCTATGTAAGAGACATAGACAATAGGCTTCCAGTGGGAAAAATGTATACATTAATTTCTATAATTCTAGTGCACATCACAATGGGTACATAAGAAAAATTTAGTTTATAAATAATGGTCCACTTTATGACCTTTCCACTTCCATAGATCTCTGGACATTTTTTATTTTATTGTGGGAGCAGGCAGTGATGGAGACTCCCTTTTTAAAATATCCAACTTATTGCAAAGGTATATTTTTATAAAAATACATTTAAAATAAATTACTAGAAAAATGAAGTTAAAAGAAAAGATATACAAAATTCAACACATATTTGGATGTTGCAGCAATGTCCAATTTCATGCATTTTTATTTTTCCCTATGTTTTAAATTTAAGGAGCTGTATTAAGGAGAAGCTTTCTTGAATACACATGGTCTTGTGCAACACCGATTTTATAACAGTGATGAGGGATGGTGTTATTTAAACAGGTAAAGGGTCATTGTTTTCAATGCACTGTTTTAATGCAACTAACACTTTGAATAGATATTGTTGAAGTTTTATATTTTGTTTTTTTCTCCTTTCATTGAGCTGACTACATTGACTGGTTTAACTTGTGAAACTGGTTATGTACGCAAAATAGGATGAGTATGATAGGCTCTGGGAAACTAGACAGCAAAGCTTCATGAAAGTTGTTCTGAGTATTGTCTTAATAATTTCAATAATGTGCTATCTTTAAGGCATGGCATTTTACCAAGTTTGTGACTCATGTCACTGTCATCAAGTTCTCTGTTTTATATCTACCTTCCTTTGGCAAATTGTGACATGATGGTTTTAGCAAAAGAGCTCTCAAAAAAGCTTCCAAAAAGGCTTATATGAGTATTCTCCACCTTCACATATTTCTGTCAAAATCTGATTTGAAATGTGCCACACAAATGAACCTGCTCTTAGAATTGCAGCAAAAGGCTCACAATACAATATACAGGTCATGTATTACAGAATTGTACACCTGAAACTTAGATAATTGTATTAACAAATGTCACCCCAATAAATTCAATTAAAAATAAAAATAATATTGTCATAAACTTTCATTAAAAATAACAAAATGAAGTGGGAGAAGGACTGAAAAAACACATTGTGTTCAACTAACCCTGTAAGAAACCATCAGTGCTCCATACTTGCCTACTTGCTGAAGGTGTTCTTTCAAAAACCCCCATGTGTTCTTGATGTTTTGCAACTTCTTATATTTGCTTTCTCCTTTGAAGCCTTTCTATCACTACTTAACCAAGATATACATATACTCAGAAACTGAGAACAGCCCTAAAGGATCTTTAATGTTAACAACAACAACAACAACATCAAATCCAGCTTTAGATGCTCTTAGAATAGAGTCAAGGATTTGTTAATTGGTATATATATCAATCAATAACACTTTTGATATTTGTGGGACTTATGCTATTATTTTATAATTATGTATGTAAATTCATCACTCAAGAGTCCAGTTCTTTCTTTTATCATTTTAATTTTCATAAATGCAAACTTTAAATAATATTAAGTACGGTAGTAAGATAGTTATAGAAATTATCAAAATGTGTATATATGTCCTTTTGGATTATTTCAACTCTGCCTCCTCCACTGTATGTAAGCTCTATGAGGGCAGGGATTTGTCTGTTTGGATACTACTGCAATTTCAGCATCCAGAACACTGTCTGGCTTATTGCAGATACTTAATAAATATTTGTTGAATAAATGTTCAATTATTGTGTCACATAATATATTCAAAAGTATAGACATGATTAATTAATATCTATAGCTTAACATAAAATTAATTATTACAGTCTTTTATTTTGCTGAACTTAAACAACATTAAAAAAATTAAGGAGAAGCTAGTCAATTTATGCATTTAAAGACATGCTCAGTTACATTCAATACATAGCCTTTCTTGCTAACCCTTAATAGTGTTGTGAGCAAGGGAGCATCCCCAAAAGGAATCATTCACACACATTTGTGTCTTTCCACAATGCCAGGTTTATCACAGGTAGCTCCACGCATCCACTGGAGTTGAAGTCCTGTTGGGCTCTGAGCATGATTGTGGTATAGCCAAGCTCCAGCAATGAATGGTTGGAGCTCTGAGCTCTTACAGCCCATAATGGCAGCAGCAGTCCCACTCATATTGGTGTCCAAATGGAATCCTATCTAAGTGTCCAGATTTGTGGTTTGGGTATTCTTGGACCTTCTTAAAGGCATTCCTTGTTAAACCCCATTACCTCAGTCTTGGGCATATTGCCATTTGACACAACTATTATGGATGTTAGGGACTACATATTGGATTGCCAAAGATATCCAAAATGTCCATTCTGCTTTTCCTTATACAAGTCACACAGCTTAATGTAACTTTGGTTTTAGCCACAAATAAAGTTGTAATACTTTTTTCCAACTAATTCTGAAGTTTATCTTAGAGTCAAAGATTTCTTATCATTGGTTGCACACAGGTCTGAAACTTAACTCAGGTCTCTTTGGGAAGATGGACACACCACTACCAATGGTGTAAGGTTACTTAAATAGAACCAATTATTTTTAGAACTCTGTATCATAGGATCAAACCTAAGTAGAGCCTCATATGACAAAAAGAAAACTAAGGACACATAAAAGTGCCCTTAACATCATCTACTTCCATCTCCATGCCTACTCACAATCAGAACATCACCTTCTGCTCTTCTCTGAAAGAACACTATCTTCTCCCTCCTCAAGACAATCTCTATTTATAGCTATTTAATAGTGGTTAGAAATATTCTGGTAGCCTATAACCACTACTTTTTGCCATTGATGCACACTGCTTTCTGAAAAAGTATGTTTATTACCATAGAACAACCCACTATGAACAGAAATCTAAAGTGATATCAATGGACTTACTGCCTTCCTTCTTTCCTCACTTTGCTTCAGCCACAATAACCTCCTTGTATTCCCTTAGAACACCACAGAAACATTAATGTCTTCCTTGTGTACTTTTCTTCATAGTATTTATCACTATCTATCTTTCTACAGATTTCACTTATTCATTTATTGTCTGCATCCTCCCTATATTTCAATTTAACAAATATATCTATGTTTATTATGTTTTACATTTATAAAAATTAACTTTTTTCATGAGTCAAAATTACAAATTTGTTTTCTTTTTACTTTTTTATTGTATTTGTTATTACCATTTAACCTACTTATACTCCCCTCCTCTAGCTATCATCACATTGTCCATGTCCCTGAGTCCTTTTTCCTTTTTGCTTGATCCCTTCCCCTTTAACCATCTGCAACTAGCTGTCATCCTGCTCTCTATCTATGAATCTGTCTCTATTTAGCTTATCCATAATCATTGTGTAAAGTATATACTATTCATATCTATTTTGCAAGTGGGGAAAATGACCAATGATAGATTAACTTGAACAAGTTTATACAAATATTAAGTAATGGAGTTGGAATTAAAATGTAGATAGAGCTCTGGCCAAGATGGTGTCTATGCTGCACCTCCCACCACAACTCAGAAATAATACAAAACCCTCAAAAGTAAAAAAACAATAAACAACCAAAGTACCAGAAAGTTGAGTAGGCTTGAAATCCAACAAACAAATATATAAAGAAGAAATATTCATCCAGACAGGTAGGAGGGGAAGAGTTGGGGTGGAGAGGATGCCGCATGGTCACTGGAGACAGCAGCAGGATAGTGGCTGTGGCTGGCCAGTGAAAAGTGCAGTCACATATTATATAACTAAAGAAGGAAATCTGGGGAGAGATCCCAGCCCCAGACCAGACCATGCAACACGGGTCCAGAAGCAGGGAAAATAAAGCCACATTGCTTCTGACTGTGAAAAACAGTGGGGGTGGGTTGGTGGAAGAAACTGTCAGTCTCCCAGTAAAGTCCACTCATTTAGAAGGCCCTCAAGGTCCCAGGATATCCACAAACCCACGCACTGTGGGAATCATCACCAAATAACAGCTAGAGGGGCACCAGACCCATATGGGATGTGGGAGAAACACCTGAAAAGGGGGCAAGTGCTGAGCAAGCAGCATCATTCTCTCTCAGACCCCTCCCCCACAAACAGCACCACAATGAGGTGAAATAGGTCATCCTGTACTGATGAATACCTAAGGATCCACCCCTTATAACAGAACAGGTGTGACAGCTCTACCTAAGGCACAGAAGCAAACACAGGAGCCTGTCAAGTTGAGCAGACAGAGAAGTATGGCCTAAAAGAAGGAGCAGATCAAGGTTCCAATGGGAAAACTAAGCAATGAGGAGATAGCCAACCTAACAGACAAGGAGATAGCCAATTTAACAAATAGAGTTTAAAACACTGGTGGTAATAATGCTCACAGACTTGACAGAAATGGTTGAGTACAGCAAATGCATAAGGGGAGAAGTGAAGGCTACAATAAGTGAAACAAAGAAAAACTCACATGAAACCAATGGTAAAGGGAAGGAAACCAGGGTTCAAATGAATGATTTGGAACATAAGGAAGAATTAAACAGTCAACCAGTATTGAATGAAGAACCAAAAATAAAAAATAAAAATAAGTAAAAAGAAAAAATGAGGAGAGGCTTAGGAACCTCTGGGACAACTTTAAATGTGCCAACATCTGAGCCATAAAGGTGCCATAGGGAGAAGAGGAGGAAAAAGGAATTGAAAACTTCTGTGTAAATTAATGAAATAAAACTTCCCTAATTTGGTGAAGGAAATAAACATACAAGTCCAGGAAGCATAGAGAATCCCAAACAAACTAAACCCAAATAAGACCACATCAGGACACATCATCATTGAAATGCCGAAGGTGAAAGATAAAGAGAGAATCTTAAAAGCAGCAAGAAAAAAGAAAAGAGTTACCTACAAAGGGGTGTCTATAAGACTATCAGCTGATTTCTCAAAAGAAAATTTGCAGGCAGTAAGGGACTAGCAAGAAGTGTTCAAAATGATGAAAAGCAAAGACCTACAACCAAGGTTACTTTATCCAGCAAAGATATCGTTTAGAATGGAAGGGCAGCTAAAGTGCTTCCTAGACAAGGTAAAGCTAAATTTAATCATCACCAAGCCATTATTATATGAAATGTTAAAGGGACTTGTTTAAGAAAAAGAAGGTCAAAATTACGAATATTAAAAAGACAACAAACTCATAACTATCAACATCAGAATCTAAAATATCAAAACAAAAACAAACTAAGCAAACAACCAGAATAGGAACAGAATCATAGGTATAGGGGTCATTGGGAGGATTATCAGCTGGGAGAGGGGTGGGGGAGAATGTGGGGAAAGGTACAGGGAGTAAGAAACATAGTTGGTGGATACAAAATAGGCAGGGGGAAGTTAAGAATAATATAGGAAAGGGTGAAGCCCAAGAACTTGTATGCAGGACCCATAAACATGAACTAAGGGAGTTGGAGGGAAGGGGCATGTTCAGCAGAGTGGGGGCAAAAGGAAAACAAATTGGGACAACTGTAACAGCATAATCAATAAAATATACTTAAAAAATAAAATGTAGATAATATTGCTCTGACCAGTGTGACTCAGTTGGTTGGAGTGTTGGCCTGACCAGAAGTTTGGGGATTTGATTCCCAGTCAGGGCACATACCTAGTTATAGTTTGATTCCTGGTTGAGGCACAAATGATTCCCAGTCCAGGCTCCTTGTACAGGAGTCAACCAATCAATGTTTCTCTTCTCCCTTCTTATCTTCCTTCGTTTCTCTCTAAAAGCATTGAAAATAGCCTTCAGGTGAGGATCTTAAAAAAATGTAGATAATGCAGCCCCAGAATCCATGTCTTTAAACAATATGGTATATTTAGAATATAAGCCTTGTGAGGGCAGAGCTTTTTGAGTATTTTTTTCAGCAGTGTATTCTCAGTGCCTAGAAGAGTGGGCCCACAGTAGGTTCTCACTAAATATTTGTTGAACTAATCAATGTATTATTTCGACAGTAAAGAAGAAAAGCAACAATGTCTTTATACTCTACTAAAATTTCTCCTGGTATCTTGAAAAGATGGTATTTTCAGCTAATTTATAGAATTTAATAATCTATAAATTAGATTAAAAATCTAGAGGTCTGTTGATATGGGCTGACACATCAGAAATACTCAGTGAGTTGTACAGCAACATAGTGTTGTTTAATGGTTGTTAAAATGTGTTATGAGGTTCTGCCTTCTTCAAGGTGTTGCTATGAACATGAAATGAGATGATTGTAATAAATGTCTTTTATTAGGCTTGGGATTATCTCTGTTGTGAACAGAATAGGGGGTCCCCCACCTATTAAAGAACTCTTTGCCTATCTTGCCACTAAATAAAATATATTTTCCCATCTATATGCCACAATGCCTGTAATTTGTACCCGTAAAGTTACTGCTTTTGACTCAGAGAGTAGTTAGACACACTCTTGCTAAAATACCCTGAAAGCAAAATTAATACACCACAACAAATTAATGCACTAGTACAAAATCATATATCAGATTAGCAAGTATCATGTAGCAAGAGAAAGTTCCTAAAGGAATGGGAACCTGGAGTGGCACATATCAAGGACAAAGATAAGAAGGGCTTTAAGGAAGCAAAAATAATTATCCCTTATCATTGAATTCTTCATAGTTTTTGTTCCATTTTTACATTTTAATCTATTTTGTCTTTACAAGGATACAGATGAAATACACACACATACACACACACACACACAAACACACAGTAGTTTTATAGATAATGAAACTGGAGCTCAAGAAAATTAATCTGATCTATACCAACCTGAAAATTTACATGAAATAGTCTTTTTTCTAATGCATACATGACTCACTTAATCATCTCTGCCCACTTGACTCAGTCTATATTTTTTCTGCAAAGAACATTTCCAAAATGTTGTGCTTCTCATATTAGTGTGATTTTCTGCTCAATGGACTGTTTTTACTACTAGATTTCAAGCAATCTTGATGGAAGAAAACCTGTTTGTCTTGCTCAGTATTGTCTTCTCTGTGCTTAAATTAGGGCCTGGAAAATATATAGCAGTTATTCAACATATTTATTGAATAAATAAGTGATTTATAAAGGCTCAAAAGTATATCCTACTAAGTGGAAGTTGGGCCTTGGCAGAACTTGGACACCATTCAAATGTAATAAGTGATTCCTGGATAAAATTATTTCATATCCTAGAATTTGACCAAAGTTAATGCCATTTTCCTTGACTAGAGTATACCTTTAATATTTTTTCTGAGAGAAACTCCTCATTCCAAATATAATCAGCTACAGTTAATTGTCAAAGCTAAAACCAAGCAGATCAGTGTTACATGGTAGCTTAAATTCAGAAATTATGTTCCTCTGTTTTTCTTATTTTAAACAATTTTTTATTTTTTATAATTAAGAAAAAATAACATTAATATATATTAAATAATGTTTTCTTCATCATAACTACTAAGCACCATTACCTGGGGGTGTTTTCTATTTGACAAGATATCTTCACCCTCTGAACTTTCTTCAGCATTATCTTGACTTCTGTACTTTTTGCAAAAAAATCTGTTACTACTTAATACTCCACTAACAAAATGGAATGAAAATTCTAATAAATTTTAAAATTCTGCTGGCAAATCTGATAAGACACACACACTCAAATGAAAATTTTCAAATGAGGTATCTTTTGCTCTTAAAAGCTTTTATTATATTCAGTGTTGTTTGGGGATTTCCCTAATTTCAAATGAGATATTTTTGCTCTTAAAAGCTTTTTTAAAATTTAATTTTATTGTTGTTGTATTACATTCATCCCATTTCCTCCCCCTTCTCTCCCCTTCCCCACCCACTCATTCTCCCACAAAGTCAATCCCACTTGTTGTCCATGGGTCTTCCATGCTAGTCACTAACTAAACTGCTCCTCTTCTTTGCCTCCTTCTTCCAACTCCCCCTCCCCCTCCCCTTTGCCCACGGAAGGTCTGTTCCTTGTATTCATGTATCTGGTTCTATTTTTGCTTGTTTGTTTTGTTCATTAGTGTCCAGTAATGGGTGTGATCATATGGTGTTTGTCTTTCACTGACTGACTTATTTCACTATTCTGGTGTATGGTGTAAGTTGGTGGTCTAGTTTTATTTTTATTTTTTTGCATATTCCTGTCCAGTCCTTTCAAAAACACTTGTTGAAGAGACTATTTTTACTCCATTTTATGTTCCTTTCCTCTTTGTCAAATATTAATTGGCCATTCTGTGTTTATTTCTGGGCTCTCTATTCTGTTCCATTGATCTATATGTCTATTCTTATGCCAGTACCAGATTATTATGATTACAGTAGCCTTGCAGTATAGTATGATGTCTGGTATTGTGATCCCTCCTACCTTGTTCTTTCTCAAGATTGCTATGGCTATTCATGGTTGTTTTCGGCTACATATAAATTTTTTAAGTATTTTTTCTAGATCTGTGAAGTATGTCGTTGGTATTTTAATTGGGATTGCATTGAACATTGAATCTATAGATTGCTTTGGGTAGTATGGACATTTTAATGATGTTAATTCTCCCCATCCATGAACATGGTATATATGTTTCCATTTATTTGTATCTTCTTTTCAACAATTTTTTTAAATATTTAATTAATTAATTTATTTGTAAAGAGAGGGGAAGGAAAAAAAGAAAAAGAGAAGCATCAATGTGTGGTTGCCTCTCACACACCCCCAACTGGGGACCTGGCCTACAAACCAGGCATGTGCCCTGACTGGGAATTAAACCAGCCAGAGTTCCTCTGGTTTTCTTGTACTGTTCTTTTTCATGTAGAAACTTGCTTTTATTTTAATTTTGGCAAATGTGTGACATTAGTGAAAATCATTACATTAAGGTAAAAGCCTTAGAAGCAATCCAGAAAACTAAAAAGACATCCAAATCAGTTCCTTACTTTCTTTATTAAAACTCCATTAAAAATGTAATACAAATTTAAGTCAACACTATTACTATAATATTGATCAATGGATTATTTAAATATTGGCTCCTGCAAAAGACATATTCTTGAGCTTAGCTTTTATTATTGTTTTTATCATCAGTTTGCAACAACTGTAAAACAGAATGCCTTCTATAAACATTTAGTTGGACCCTATCATAATCTGAACTTAAAAAATTGAATGTGTTTGGTTAGCAGATTTTGTTTTCATCTCTCTGATACTTTATACAGTATATGTCTCATAATAGAGTTACTTGCTATAGCCCTATACTATTCCTAGTGACAAGTGGAGTTCGAGAAAAAGTCTAAGAAATTCAGTCTAGAAAGAATGGTTCTGCTATAATGACTATCTTAAGCAAGGGATTACATTCATCCTATTGATATTTTTACCCAATTGATACCATACTTATTAGAATGCTGTTAATGTTTAAAGTACCATTTGTGTGTTCAGTACATTACCAAATATTTTTGAATAGAGTGTCAAAACAGAAGTCAATATACACATCCATAAATTGCATTCTGAAGATTTCAAGTTGTTAAAATTATAGAAAATTAAAAGTTCAGATGTTGTACTTAGTAAATATTCACTCATGGTACATAATGTTAAATGTAGAACATTTTATTGCTATTGGCAGCTCTAAAGATTGGGGGAGAATGAGTATAGTAATATATTACTTTTTAATGAATGGTTACAAAGTAATCCATTGATAGTGAAGGAAAACCAAGCAATGTTAAATAAACAAAAATAGCAGTACATGCATACATGCAATCTTTCTCACATTAACTTCCTGTAGCTAGTGCACTCAATTTCTGGGGTATAAGATTTGATTTTCTGATCTGGCATTAAATATTTGCTTCTAATTATAGTTTTATGTGAGACCACAAAAACTAATTTGCATTATTAATGATGCAAGTAATGTGATGTTTAGTCTGCTAAGATTGGTAATAAAGAGAAAAGCATGTTGGAGATTTACTTTACATTTTTTTCCCTTTGGAAACCAAGTTAAAATGATAAAACTTATTTAATTAACTACTTCAGAATTATATATTTCATCCAACTAAGATATACAGGGCAGTACTGTCTGAAATGGAACTAAAACTACAAAGTTTCCATTTTCATTCTAATAGTCTCCAGGGAGAAATCAAAGGATTTCTTTCTTTCGACAGTTTGGGTGAGATGATATTTTGAGATGGTGAGAGATGCCAAACTAGAAAAACAGGAACTCCTCCAAAGAAATTTGTTCTTATCCCCACAGTTGTTTGGCTTTTTTTCCTCCTTTATTCTCTTACTGATGTTCAAAAAAACATTAAGAGAAGCTAGGAAAATTTGCCGTTTTTCTCAGCCAGAAAGGATTAAATCAGGATTTGTGTCAATAGTAATCATTTACCAGGCCATGCCTTCCACAATTTTTTTATGTTGTTTTACCTGCTTGATGATAGACAGCCCAATGGGAACTAACCTGAAAACCTAACTTAAATGCAAATGAAAAGGAAATCACTGGAGAACTTATTACTTTAATCTGATGGAATAAGTGTGGGAGAATGGGATCTTATTATTTTGTTTCATACACTGCACTATCCAAAATATTTGCACTTTTGGGTCTAGGTTCTAGAAGATGACCAATCTCTTGATACAAACTAGAAAACAAATCAAGTATTTAGATACTGTGCCTTAATGATGTAAAAACATTAGATGATTCAAATATTCCAATCTTGTATATTATAAAAATGAGTATTTTTATTCATTATTTATAAATTTTCAATATTTATAAATATTTATAAATATTCAATATTTATAAGAAGTGCCTGCAGTTCTTTGGTCATGACCTAGATGTTTTGAATTCAGCTTGGCCAGTTTGGTCAGTGTGGGATAATGCAAAATGTGTGGACTATAAATATATATAGAACTTAGTTTATAACATCAAAACTTTACTAGATATAAGCCTCACATGAAATATGCAAAATCTTTCCATCTTGATAAACTTATCTACAAAATAGGAATATTAATAGTATTTGCTTCATAGAATTTTGAGAATCAAACAGGAAATTACACATAAAGTACATATCATAGTGACTGGAACAAATATGTGATCAGTAAACAATAGCTATTATAATTATAGCCATATCTGAGCTTCAATTCTACAGAAAGCAATGTCTATTAACAAATAGATTCCTGCCTTTTGCATTTTTTATTACAGCATTAGGAAGGTGGTTAACTTGTTCAATTTCTTTTAATTTTTATTTTACAATGTTGTTGAAAGAAGGCTTTCATTGAAAAGTGCCCTATTTGATTACTATTTGTACCATGATCTATCTTCAAAATGCACCTTAGTTGCCTGTGAACTTCAAATTATGGAAAAACATTTGAGGTGAAAAGAGGTAATGGAATTCAGTCTATGAGTGGTAAGCTGATTTTTGATCTTGCTTTCTGAAATGTCAAGTTTAGGACAATATTTAGTCCAGCTAATCTTTGGGACTGGGAGTTTTATGTTTTCCCTTGAGGAAAAGAAAGCCTTTACATGGCAGGAAGGCAGAGGTGAAGGGTTAGTTTAAACATTAGCCAAAATCTGGAAAATAGAAGTGAAAAAACAGAATAATGAAGTCCTGAAGGAAGCTTGGGGTTTTAAACCTTCAGAAAGCCTAACAATAAAAATTAGCAAATTATATTCATTCACTTATCCTGACTCTAGAAGAAAGTTTAATGAAATAGTCCCTTTATTTATTTTCTATTAAGTATAGTCAGTATACAATATCATATTACTTATATTAGTTTCAAGGGTACAATATAAGAATTTGATACTTCTATACCTTACAATGTGATCACCCCACTAATTCTAGTAATCATCTGTCACCATGCAAACTTATCACAATATTACTGATTGTATTTGCCGTCACTTTTTCACCCATTCCCCCATCTCCTCCCTTTTGACAACTATACCTTTTATTTCTGTTTCTATGAATGTTGGATTCTGAAATAATGTCATACTTACACAAAGGCTGCAAAAGTAGTACAAAGAATTCCTGTATACCCTTGCCCCTGATTCTCCGAGTTAACGTATTCCATAACCACATTATAATTATCAAAAGCAGTAAATTAACATTGATACAATATACTAATCTACAGGCCTTATTCACATTTTTCTAGGTGTCCTGCAGATTTCCTTCGTCCGTTTCAGGATAACACACTAATTGTTATGTCTCTTTAGTCTCCTTGAATTTGGAATGGTTTCCAAGTATTTTTTTTGTCTTTCATTATTATGATACCTTTGAAAAATAAAGCTTATGGAATTACTTTCATTTTGTTTTACCTAATGTTTCCTAATGATAAAATATAAGTTATGCATTTTTAGGAAAGATACCACTGAAATAGTGTTTGTTGCCTCTTAGTGCATCATATTAGAAGGTCCATGATATTGGTATAACTTTTTATTAGGGAAGTAAGACTTGATCACTGGTTTGAGGTGGTGCCAGGCTTCTTATGTGCAGAGTTAATATTTTTGCTTTGTAACTGATAAGTATTCTATAGAGAGATATTTCTAGGCTGTGTAAATAACCTGTTTTTCTCAATACATGCACCTACTACCTTATGATCCATTGTTAATTATCAAATGAAACAATTATTGTAGTACTTACCAATGGTAATTTACTATTTCTATAATCCCTTTTACATTTATTAGTTTAAATTACATTTCTCTCATTGATGTATTTATTTGATTGTTTATTTGTTTTAGTATAGATTCATATACTAAATTTATTCATATTTTATTCAGTAAATTATAATTCATTACCATCATTATTTTTTTTCTCAATTTTTTTTTCTTTTGGTAATTGGGAACCTATTTAAATTGGATCTATAGACAATCATATTTTTTAAAGTTATTTATAAACAATATTTACATGCTAGAACTTATTTTCATTTGGGCTATATTCAGGTGCCACAAATGAGATAGCACACTTAATTATGAGACAAATAACCAGGGTTCTATTCATTTTATCCAAGATAGGAGCCAGTTGTCAGTAAATTATTTTTCATTCCTTTACTTCAGCATTTTTAAAAATCAGTAGCAAAAGCTTAGTGGCCTTTTTAATAAGAAGAATATTTTGATTCTAAAAATCTTTGATTCTCATCTGATAAAAGAGTTGCTAGTAGTCAGTTGACAAATGTTTTTCAATAAATTGATGGGGATTGGAGTCATGTTAAAAGATTAAGGAAAAATGTTTAAAATAAAGTGATTAAGGACATGTTTTCTTAGAGATTACCAAGGGAAACAAAGTTTACTCAGAAGTGAAAAAGTACAGCAAGACTTGCAAAGGAAGATTTGCTGTGTACCTCTAATTAAAGAAGAGATGGAGTTCTTGGCCTTCTTTAGCATGTAAATGTTACATCACCTCAAAAAGGCAGTATTGATGACATTCTACTGTTTAGCTCCGAAAGTAGCTGTAATAATACAAATATAACAGCTAATGTTTTACATGCAAAGCCAAAGGGGGAAAAACAATTGAATTCAGTAAAAAAATAATAATTGATGAGTTTCTCTGCTCCAAAAATAACTGTAATAATACAAATACAACAGCTATTATTTTACATGCAAAGCCAAAGGGGGAAAAACTGTTGGAGTCTGTAAAAAAAAAAAATCATTGATGAGTTGTGAAAATGAGCAAACTTAAGTCTTCTTGACAAGTAAATAAGATTTATGTGTGCCAGATATAACCAAATAGGTTTTAAGAATGACAGATATAAAAATCTTCTTTAAATAACTCTTTGACTGATTTTTTTCAGGTGGAATAAATTTTCCTTATAAATCCTTGTTATATGCACTTTAATACTTTTCATTCTCAATGTATATATTTTATCTTATTGTTACAAATATAATTTAAGCCAAAGTTAAAAATATTAAACATACAAAGAAGAATGTACATCTTATGAGAAAAATGAATCATATAATTTGAGGTATTATGCTTTTAAACCAAGATAATATGGTTTTAATCCATGATTTCTCAACCTAATTT
This sequence comes from Noctilio leporinus, assembly GCA_004026585.1. NCBI lineage: Eukaryota > Metazoa > Chordata > Mammalia > Chiroptera > Noctilionidae > Noctilio > Noctilio leporinus. The sequence continues at coordinate 5,791 of PVIW01003011.1, read as the reverse complement.
ACAACAAAGACAGTCTTTCATTAAGTTAATATATTTTCTTCATTATTGAATTTAAAGTAACTTTTTAAAAATTATGGTAAAACTCAGCAAATACCATAAGGGAGAGGGGAGTGTGGGGAGAAGGGAAAAACGAAGAGGAAGGGTTTAATCAAGAAGCTAGTATAAATGACCCATGGACATTGACAACATGTGGGGATTGACTGTGGGAGAGAAAATGGGATGGGTCGAATAGGGGAGATCAATGGGGAAAAATAAAACAACTGTAATATAACAACAATAAATTAAATTTACTTATTTATTTTTAAATGCCAGGTTTAAAAAGATATATTTCATTCATTATTTCCAGAGAGAAGGGCAGGAAGGGAGGAAGAAAGGAAGAGAAATATAAATGGGTGGTTGCCTTTCACCTGCCTCCAGCTAGGGACCTGGCTGGAGACCTGGCTTACAGCCTGGGTATGTGCCCTGGCAGGGAATTGAACTAGCGACCTTTGGGTTCGCAGGCTGGTACCAATGTACTGAGCCACCAGCCAGCACCTAAAAAATGGTATTTTGTTATTATTAAAATTTTTTGGACCCAAGCAAATTATTCCTAATTGGTTAACAGAAAACACATGTGTGCACACACAGGGTATTTGTAGATTATTCTTTTATATTAATTTTAATGGTGATATAAACATCAACACCAATTATTTAATAAAAGGGTATTGTACAATATTCTTCTTATAATGTATGTTTCTAATAAGAAAGTCACTGATTCGTATCTATGTCAGTTAATTTCATGAACACTAATATGTTTAATTAAATATTAGTTTTTAAAAGCAATATTGATATTTACTAAGATATAAGGACATCATTAATCAGCTTCTTAGAGGAAATAAATTAATTTTTTATTGAGGCAAATGTGTCATTCATGTACAATGAAATCCTCATTGACATTTCATAGGAAATTTGAAATCATATTTATACCTGAGAGTGAGTTCTCACAAATGGACTAACCTGGTATATCTTTGAATTATTAGAAGATAATGTAATATTCCCTAAATTTCAAATGGAACTTAAAACTCTAAATTTTCAGTGTTCTCAAGAAGGTTAACTTACCAGAACAAGCACTGTTTCTATTAACTGGTTTCATTTTCCATGTTAAGGAGGAAACTTACAGGAACAGAAAGTGTACATTTGTCAGGCTTCAAACCAAAGGCAGCTTGGAATTTAATTTCTCATTCCAAAGTGGCGATGACCAGGTCTATGTCAACTTTGCCCAAACAGAAGCATTTTCACCTCTGAGGGACCACAGCATACTGAACAACTGATCAGCTGTACATAATATCTTCAGTTCTTCGGGATGTAAATAACCAAATGTAGGCACTCTCAGTTATACCAATCCTGCCACACATTTCCAGCCTTGTAAACAGCATCTGAGGCCCAAGGAGGAAAAGAAGGAAGTTATTTGCATCTGACTCAGGCAACTCAAAATAAATGGATAGAAAAAGCAAGAGCAATGGCTAGCTATATACTGTCAGCAATGATGAAGATAACAAACGAGCATGTGTAATCCATTATCCACATTTTACACTATCTACCTCCCTTGTGAACCAACATTTCTGTGGATTAGAGCAGCTGCCTATTTTCTAATCAGGATGACTGAGACATGGGTAAATTTAAAGCATTTGCCCAAAACTTTTAAAAAATATTTTATTTATTATTTGCAGAGACAGAGAAAGGGAGAAAGGCAGAGAAGGAAGGAGATATCAATGTATGGTTGCCTTTCACCTGCCTCCAGCCAGGTCCGCAGCTGGAGACCTGGCTGGAGACTTGGTTATTGTGCCCTGGCTGGGAATCGCCCAAAACTTTTTATGAAAACTGAGAAATAGTGTGGTGTCTCATAGATGGGGGATCTAAGGAAAATTCTGAGTTGGGGAAAGGGGATGTGGGGACTGAAATTACAGGATGCCTAACAGTAGATCAGTAAGAGTAACAAGAACCTGTATTAGAGCTATAACTTTAGTCCTTAGCCCTTTGATCCTGCTCTGCTTCCTTGAAATTTTAAAAGCCTTTTAGGACATTAACATGAAGACCAGAATAGTTAATTTTAGAATAGAGTAGAATCTTATGAGGCAGATCCAATGCTTTCTACCTGAAGGAAGACTTTTCCACATCACTTTAATACAAATGCACACTTTTCTCTCAACTTCTTTGGAACATATGATTTTTATCGCTCATTGTGATGCAGATGATTGATCATACTTCCCTATAGTAACTCACTGTTTTCTGGATTTTGGTTTATTTGTATTATTGTAACTTTCCTCATGCTACTTTTTAAAATAGCTCTGGATGATTAGCTTCATGAGATTAGAGAGCTTCTGTTACTTTGAAGCCTGTCTCTGATACTTACTGTATGCTTTCCACATATAGATGATTTTACCAATAGGAGTGTTGATATTGGGGATAATCAGAAATCAAGAAATATGAAATCTAATAAAAAGAAAAATGTCACTTGAAATTTGGAAGATAGTGAACTAGTACAGAAAACTGAAAGCACATAACATAAAGATATGGTCTTTGGGGTCTCTAATTGATTTCTTTCTTAAGTATGTTCTTATTTCTAGTTACTAGTATTAATTATTACCATACCCAATTTTAATTTAAAAAGTAAGTTTCCTTTGGCAATGACCTAAGGTAAGCGGAACACTCCATTAATTGACTCTAAACTCTATTTTAATCATTTAGTGCTCTTCTTTTTCATAAATCATGTCTATGTTTTAAAATTTGCACTTTTTATATTAATCAACATTTTTCTACATCCATTATTACTAGTGTATGAAAATGGGTTAGGGATTGGGACAAAGGAGATAGACTGTTACTGGTGTTAAGAAAATCTAGTCTAGAAGCAGAATGTATTCCCATAGGATATGGTCACAGACAACAGGTAGTTCAGGCTTGCTATGAAGCATGCATTACTTAAATATTTTGAAAGTGCATAAAGTAACTATTAGCACATATTTAGCATTAAATTAATGTTATTCATGATTTTTTAGTATTTAAGTTTATCTAACATGACTAGCAGAGCAGAAAAAGGAACCCAACTGGCTGCCAGTAGTCAGCAACATCTCAACTACCAATCTAGGGTTTATGGAAAAGAATTGTAGACTTTGAGGAAGTGAATCAATGAGGGTTTATTTCCAATTTTGAAAGGACAGGGACATAAAAACATAGGATATGAAGATGAGAATCCAGGCAAGATTCTAGTTAAAAAAAAATGTATGCCCAAGATTGACACTAGATTAATAGCAAAGAAGATATGGTCCATGGTGAAATTTTAGTCCAACTTATCCCATCTCCTGATTGCAATTATGTATTGGAGAAAAGGATGATCTCTGGGTCAAGGGGCTCCTGTTATTAAGAGCAGGGAAACTCAAAGGCTAGAAATCAGTCCAACAGCAAATATTATGGATTTTTCCCCAGTCTCCTTCTTCAGCATAACCAATCCCTGTGATCTACCATAGATAGCCTAAATTGAGTAAGTATAGCGGCCACATACTAGAGGTTGAGTTGAGAGAATATGATTATCACTTAAGATTACAAAGTGAACACTTTGTCAGTTACTGGGAAGTTCTCTCCCCCTGCTTCTATTTCTTCAATAAACATATCCTCAGGTGAGGATTTTAAAAGAGTGAAGATCTTGCATCTGACAAATTGTTTTTCAAAGAGCAATAAGAGTTTTTATAACTTTTTGAAGATGGAATCAGATTTTTTTCTTTGAGGAGAGAAGCAATCTGATTTGAAAAAACAAATGAAGAGAAAGAGAAAGGGAATCAAGACTCCAAAGTTCTAATTTAATTTTGGCTATAATGCTATGACCTTGTGCAAATCACTTAACTTCTGTGCCCCTGCTGTGAAATAAGGGTAATAACACCTGAGCAGTCACTTCTTCTACAAGATACAATTTAAAGTGAAAGATTTAAGTATTTGGCTTTTTAACAAGTTCAGCAATAAATAAAATAAAACATCAGAACATTCCCCGAGGGGAGAAACTAGGTCAGTTTTGGCTTAATATTGTATCGCCTGTGTCTACTGTAGTCCCTGGTACTTCTCAATATATATTTAATTAATAAATATACCAATAAATTATAAAAGGTAAAATTTAGCCCTGGCTGGTGGCACAGTGGATAAGGCACTTGCCTGTGAACCCAAGGGTTGCTGGTTTGGTTCCCCGGTCAGGGCACATACACTGATGTCTTTCTCCCTCTCTGCCTCTCTCCCTTCCTCTCTCTCTAAAAATAATAAATAAAATCTTTTTTAAAATTTTAAAGTAGTCATTTTACTAGAATCTCTTCAGGGCATTAAAAACTGCAAGGTAGTAATAGTGTATTTAGTACTAGGGATACTAGTGGCTCAATAGCAAGATAACATGATAACAACATTTGGCAGATTTCTAAACATCAGCACTTAATAAAACATTGTCACTTTTGTTCTGAGAAATCAACAGCCCTGGTGGAGACATTGGTGCCTTAAGCAGTAGACATCATGAACATGATATAAAGCAGAAGAGGATAAAATTAAAATTCTACATGGAAGTAAACTAAGTTCATGGATACCTGTATATCATTCTTGATATTGCCCATAAAATAGTTGGATTAAAAAAAAAAAAAAACTCAAGAATTGAATTTAGGCTCCTAAAATGAAGGTGGAAACACATTCAGAAAAATACAACTTTATCATATTTATTATGACCCTATTTTTCACCTCCAAGCTGGTGGTGTTCTGGAGGCTTGAGTTACAAGTATAAGAAATTTAGTTAGCTATTAGAGTTATGAATAGCAATTTGACTATAATCCTTCATAAGTAATACTTGTGAATTGACCTTTTTTATTAAATAACTTGTTCTTTTCTTTAAAATATTTTATTTATTATTTTTAGAGAGAATGGCAGGGAGGGAGGAAGAAAGGGAGAGAAACATCATTGTATGGTTGCTATTCACCTGTCTCTAGCTATGATCCTGGCTGGAGACCTGGATTGCAACCTGGTTATGTGCTCTGACTGGGAATGGAACCAACAACCCTTCGGTTTGCAGACTGGCCGCAATTCACTGAGCCACATCAGCCAAGGCTAAATAGTCTGTTCTTATGATCAGAAAATAACACATGATTTATTCATATTGGTAAAATCTTGAGGCCATAACTACACATGATGTAAATATGTGACCAAGTTTGTATTGCACACTTTTGCTATTTAGTTTCAACTACAAAGCCTAAATCTCATGCTTGTCTTATAAATAATGATTTTGAAGTAAGGAAATAAAGCTTTTCTGTTTTTATCAAAATATATTACATTGATACCAACAAAGAATTATAATATAACCAATAGGAGGAGCCTGAATATAACAATGTTATTAGAAAATGCTGTAATTAATTTTTATTCAAATTGAAAGCATTATTCTTTTTTTTAATTTTATTGTTGTTGTATTACATCCATCCCCTTTTTGCTCCCCTCTGTCCCCCTCCCCACCCACCCATTCCCCTCAAAGTCAATCCCACCTATTGTCCATGTCCATGGTTCCTTTATACTAGGTTCTTGTCTAAGCTGCTCCCCTTCCTTGCCTCTGCCTCCCCCCTCCCCCCAACCCCTTTCCCCCTGACCACTGAAGGCCTATTCATTGTATTCATATATTTGGTTCTGTTTTGCTTGTTGTTAGTTTTGCTCATTATTGTCCCGTAATGGGTGAGATCATATGATATTTGTCCTTCACTGACTGGCTTATTTCACTAAGCATAATACTCTCCAGTTCCATCCA
>PVIW01003010.1:144314-187515 GCA_004026585.1 Noctilio leporinus | reverse complement strand
ATTTCCAGAGAGAGGGGGAAGGGAAAGAGACAGAGAGGGAGAGACATCAATGTATGGTTGCCTTTCACCTGCCTCCAGCTACAGACCTGGCTGGAGACCTGGCTTGCAACCTGGTTATGTTGCCCTGGCTGGGAATCGAACCAGCGACCTTTGGGTTCGCAGGCCGGCACCTTATCCACTGAGCCACCAGCCAGGGCTGTGTTATTTTTTGAGCTAGGGAAATGAAGAAATCACTGAACCAGCAATAGTTGCAGGTCTGTAACCTACCTGCCTTTGTGTACGAGTCTGCATTTTACAGTAATTTTGGATTTGTTTCTCATGCTGACAGTTACAGAAAATTTAATGAGATTAAACAGAAATTGCTTTGGGATTTCTAATACAAAACTCCATGAATATGGTGATGGCATATTCTTGGTATTAGTTTCAGAAGTAATCATTGTATAGTGTGAAAGCTGATTTATTTTATGTGTATTAGAATGGCCAGTCCAAGTACTGCTTTAAAAGATAATATACTCATATATATATATATATGGTTTGGTACTATCTATAGTTTATTGATAGTACCAAATCAATACTACTATATTGATTTTCTGAGTTTTGGTTTTATGGTACCTATTCTTCTGTATGAAAATTATTATTCATGTTATTAAGCGCAACAAAGTATTATAAATATTTAATAGTGCAAGTATACGCATGCATTGATAGAGATTAATCCATAGTGATAAAAATCTGAATTTAAAATTCTGTATTTCATGAAAAAATTGCAACATGGTCAGGAAGTAAGTAAAAACATGCTCATTTTTCTGTCATATGACTGGGTGATAGCAAGGGAGAGAGAGAGGCAGTGGGGAGAAGGATAGGGGAAGGTGAGGGGTATGATATAAATTAATAACACTTAGTTGTTCGAAATGTTATGTGCCAAAGTGGAAAACAGGAAAGATGCATTTCACATGTAAAATGAGCTTATATCTGATTATAAAATGTTATAAAATGAATAAAGATAACCAATGGGAAATATTTACCTGACCATTGTTAGAAAATAACTTTCTAGTCATAAAAGCAAGGGTAGTTCATGATTCTGCTTAATAAAAATTCACATGAGAGGAATTCCCCCACCCTAAAAAGAAATAAGTTAAATGTAAAATTTTTTGAAGCCATTAAGCAACTGAATCATAAGACAACCAACTAAATTTGAAAAAATGACAGACCTCTCAGAGGAAAGACAGGACACAAAAGAAATTTTTGGTTCTTTTCTCTGGAGAGCCAGAGAAAGAAGAGGCGGCAGTTGTAAAAGGCAGTGTGATTCACTGTAGGGAATGGGTCTGAAAATCCAATTTAATAAATGCTGTTAATGTATACAAGTTTTCATAAGAAAACAGCTGAAAGCCCAGGAAATTGGAGAGAAGTCACAGAGGATGTGACATTTTGAAAGGTCAGGATTCCGTTTCAGTCCAGCCAGTTTAAACAGAAATAACTTCACAAGTGTATGCTTAAGTCTCATGCCGCATCTGCAGGAGAACTGAAGAAACAAACTGGGCTTGGAGGAATGGCCTACAAAGCCACACTTCAGACCTCAGACACTGAGAAACTGCATCTTTTTTCTAGGACCAAGAACCTGCCTAACTGGAAAGCTTTAGCAGTAACAGCTGGAACTGGAACCAAGTCAGCCCTTGCAGCCAAGAAGCAGACAGGGAATGACTATGACGCAGCCAGCAAAACAATGACATGCCTGCCATCATCCCCACCGGCAGATCAGATGCCCCATACCTGTGACAGCCAGGAAGCCAGTAACTGTCTTTCACAGAGGATTAGCTGCTGCTAATATTATCCCAGGACAAGGAATTCTACTGGGAGTTCACTTGCCAGTGAAAACAGAGAAAAGAAAGAAAATCTGTATTCTTTCTGACAGTCAATTTTGGAGTCTATCTGACCAGAGAGATTGCAACTTCTTTCTAGCTGCAACCCAGGCTAGAGAAGAGGCTAGAAAAATAGAGTTTTTAGCTTCCCAGCCTCTGTGGAGGAGGGTTTTTTTTTCCATTAGAAGGCAGTTGGGATGGATGACTAACACCATTTTTCCTTAGATGCTCTCATTAAGTTTGCATCGGGCCTTAATAGGAAAATTCCAGGAGTAGAAATTGGAAGGTCTTCGGCAGAGGTAGCAGTGTTTGCAACAGTAAAGAAGGAAGACAAGTACAAACGGATTGGGGTTGATTTTTGAGAAGCATGAGTAGATTGGGTGACTGAAAAATGTTCAGGTGAATGGTTGGGTTGGAGAATGGAAAGATTTTGAGGACCATTTTCTAGTAATTGCATTTTGCTTTGGGAAATATGGGGAGTTAACAAAAGTCTTTAAAAGAGTGCTTAATGCTGCTTTTTGAAACAGTTTCAGTTAGGATGACACTAAGATCAAAGGAATCTTAGCGCCTTTAATGCTCTTCCTACAGGGATCTTGATGTACTCATGTATATTTTAGCTCCCCAGCACGAAATCCAGGCTTTAGTGTATGTAGAAAGAATGTCAAGCATATGTTTGCAACTGTCCTGAATGTCATAATGAGCAAGATATACTTTTCCGAACAATAAAAGCCTAAAAACGGAATGCAAGCTTATCCAATATGGTGTAAATGAGCTCAGGAAAGAGAATCATAAACCAGTTAGAAAAACTAAGGAAAACAAATTTGGTAATTATTAGGTTTAACCCATTCTCATGGTTTACTGCAAAAGGCTCAGATTTTATAAACTAATGTGTGGTCTTCATGTCAATGATACATTATGCATTGTTTTTCACAATTACTTGACAAGGGATGTATATTTTCCTATAGCATTATGAAGGACTAGGATTTCATCAAACAAATTCAGGATATACTGATGTAAAGTCACTGATTTTTTCAATTATTTCCAGACTCCTTGGGAAATCCTACATTTTAAAAATTTGGGTTAAGTTATCATTTAATTTATCTTTGGATTTTTGTATTCATTTTTAATGTGCTTCCCCTGAGCATATACAAAACTAGGCAGTTCTTAATTTAACATGGCAGCTGGAAGGGAAAGATAGCATGTACAATTAAATTTATAGGTTATTTTTTAAAACATCTTTTACCCATTTTCTTTACACCTCCTTACATAACAAACATCTTTTTCTAAAAAGTGCAAAAACATAAAATTTTCAGCATCTACTTTCCAATCTTATGCTTACCTACTAGGATGATAAAAAGTGCTATATGCCCTGGCTGGTGGCACAGTGGATAAGGCACTGGCCTGTGAACCTAAAGGTCGCTGGTTCAATTCCCAACCAGGGCATATACCCAGTGTGCAAGCCAGGTCTCCAGCCAAGTCCGTAGCTGGAGGCAGGTGAAAGGCAACCATACATTGATGCTTCTCTCCCTTTTCTCTCTAAAAATAATAAATAAAGCCTTTAAAAAAAGGTGGCTGATATTGAACAAATGGAACAACAGTTTGAAAATGCATAGGTAGAATTTTAACCCAAGTATTTCATATTATTCAGAATGCTACTTTAAATATATGGAAAATTATATTTTAGCAGATGTCAAAACAAAAACTGATAAAAGTGAACTCTACAAAGATAAATAAGGAAGATTTTGATAAGGGTGCTAACAATAGAGGGAAAAGGACAAAATTTAGTCTGAATGCAGCTCCACTTGAAATGTAGGGCTGGAACCAGGGCTGGTGTGGTTCAGTGGATTGGCAATGGCCTGCGAACCCAAAGGTCACTGGTTTGATTCCCCAGTCAGGGCATATAACTAGTTTGCAAGCCAAGTCTCCAGCCAGGTCCTTTGCTGGAGGTAGGTAAAAGGCAACCACCATACATTGATGCTTCTCTCCCTTTGTTCCTCCCTCCCTGCCCTTCTCTGAAAATAATGAATAAAATCTTAAAAAAAAGAAAAGAAAAAAATGAAATGAAGGGCTGGAGAGATTTTAAAAGCTACATTGGGAAATCATAGGACATTCTTTTGATAATTGGCTTTACTCAGAAGAAAAGTAAACTACCTTATTTTTATAACTGGAGGTAGTTTTACAACTTGAAACAAGTCATTCTGCCAGATTTAGGTTTCCATCCTCCCACAGATACTGGGAGATAGGGGTTCTATCTTCCTTGATGATTCCATTTCAAAAGAATGTGTCCCAGATCTTTGAGAAAGACAGGACTAGGTCAGTAAAACTGGCAAGAAGCTTTTTAAAAGATTTACATCTAAAGGGACAGTGAAAAGATATGCAATTAGGTGTTTTCCAAAGTAAATAGTCTGAGAAAAGGGTGATCAGGGTTTATAGCCAGGAAGAAGCCTCACTAACATTTCCCCAAGCTGAAGAAAACATTAATTAGGCTGTCTTTCACAGAGGATAGGTGTGACATTTTCACAATGTGAAGTTTGATATGTAGGCATTGCCCAATACAGATCAGGAGACCATCTCTTCTCAGGGACTGGACTAATCCAGTAATTTTTTTTTACTATATTTCTGTCTCCCGAGAGTCTGTTCACTGAAAAGCAGAGCCAGAAGGGACATACTTAATGCCTTCTCTTTGAAGTTGCTCTCTGAAAAAAATGTTAAAAATATAAGAATTACCATAATCCCAAAATTCCTATTGCAAAGGAAAAAAAAAGCTACACACTAGTACTTAACACTTTATATCTTAAGTTATATAATAATGTGTTCACAGTAGAATATATATACAGAATGGATTTCTTTCCTTTCTGTTATGTATGCTAGTTTCCTAATTTCCCCACCCCTAATTGTCCAGTAGTTACAAATAAGGTCACATTTCATGACTTTTTACATCTTTTTTCTTCTGTTTTTATTGTTCTATTGGAGTTGTCCCAATTTTCCCCCATTACTCTACACTGCCCCATTCCCCATTCCCGGTCAGTCCCTACCCTGTTGCTCTACTGCTCATTTTGAATGAGACAGTCACATAGTACACATGCTCACTCAACAGCATCTACCACACCCACTAACTAGTACAGTGAAATCGTCATTGTTCACGCATGCACATTCCAGTCCACTCTCCTTGGCTGCCAGGTTACATCGTCATGCAAATCAGTCTTGTTATATTAACAATGATTGGATTCCCTATTGATTCTTTTGTCTTTATTGTCTTCATACACGTTTCTGTGAATACAATAAAATTTTACATTTCCTTATAATTAAGTGTGACAGCTTCTTCACTGTAAATGTTAGCTCTTTTTTGTTGAAATCCTAGCTCCATCTTTTCATTTGTCACACCAGTAGCCATGGACTAACTACTTGATTGCTGTGAATATGTTTCATTCGTATTACTCCTTGAATGGGTTGTTTCCAGAATCAAGGGGCATAATAATAATAAGCCTGGCTGCTGATGGGCCTGGCACTTTCTGAGCACTCACAGCAATGACTGTTCCCTGATTATCTCTCAGAAACTAACTTGGGCTATTTGTAAACCAGACTTTTGTCAAGTTAAGAAAACTGGTAAAATGTAAACTAAAATGGCTTTCCCATATTAGACATAAAGGTCTTGTCTGCTCAACACCTTTCACATAAAATTTTTTAAATAAAACACTTCAATTAAAACAGTATGAAACCCTTGATAACGTCCATCAATGATCGTTGGTGTCAATTCAATGCTAACAAGCATCCCAATTTGGAGCGCAATGAAGAAGGAAACTTTATTCAAGGCACATAGCTCAGTTGTGACATAATGTGGATATGAGAATAGCACAGTGGTGGGTGGAACAGCTAAATAATGTTAACAGGGATGGGTAGAACAGGTAAGCAGTGTTACAGCTCAGTTGTGTAACAGCAAGACTGTGAGGAAGCCCTGGAGCAAGGTGGCCCTGGGGCCAGGTCCCTCCCTAGCTGAACAGCTCTGCCTGTACCACTCTACCATGCTCTTTACCTGTTCTTCTCTGCTCTGGTTGGATGAGACATCTTTGATGTTTAATCTTCAGTGTTTTAGCTCTAGCCAAGAAAACACAGTCTTCAGTGGAAAGGAAAATTGTGTTCTCCCAGCTTCAAGGGGATTGACTTATACTGTATAGGCAGAAGTCCCCATCCTTGGTTCCTGATTGGTCTATCTTCATGCAAGTGAGAATGCTGAATCTTCATGGTCTGACGGGACCAAGAGCACTGTCCTGAAAGGTCAAAATGGAATTGCTCTGATTGGTTGGTGAAAATGCTGATGGGGTTGTAGCTTCATTTCCACCAAGAAAGGTGCAGTCTTAAAGGTTGAAAATCAATTTCAGGAACCCTTTTTTAAGGGCAGGCTCTGATGTCAGAAACAAATGCCTGCCGGCAGTTCGGTACCAAAAACGGGCATTTCCATGCAGGCTTCTCACTGAAATATGGTTTGCATGAGAGGTGCTATTTTTAAAAATAGATGCTAGGCTCTTCTTTCAAGTTTGAGCCCAGTTAGCCACCAGGAGCTCTTCTTCATGGGTATCTTCTCTCAGAGTACACTGTGGCCATAAATACATAAACGTTATCCCTGTGTTCTAAAAGGTACCCTTGGAAAGGACTTTGTCCAAAGTATGTTCTTAATAAGTAATTTTTGTATTTTTAACTTGTGGATGTAACCATGTAAGTTCAGAGATTTCCTACAATAATACAAGTTTAAAACAATGAAGGTGTGTCTTATTTTCTAGAGTTTATTCAAGAACAACAGATGATATTCACCTTTTAAAGATACTCTCAAGTTTTGTTTCCCTCAAATTAGCTTTTAATTGAGAGTACTTTTAAATGCACACAAACATAAATCTCATTTCTTTCTGAATACCCAGGAGTCTCTTAAATCTATTGCTTCTGTTGTAAGGGACAACCAAGATAAATTATATTGTATTATTATGCATGACAGAGCCACAGAGTGCCACTGGGCCCAATTCACTCAGTTTTTACATGTCTTTTATGAGCTTTCCCACATACAGGCAAGGGATTTAAATACTCAGAAAGAGGTTCCTATCCCAATCATGTAAATCCTCTATCTTTTTAAAGTGGAATATAGCCATTGCTACATTCAGCCTCATCAACCATGTGTCTCGGGGGTCAATAAATCACAGAGGAGATCAAGTTGGCAAGATTTTCACTTCACTAAGTAATAGCACTCAACAGGGAAAAAATTCTAAAAAGTTTCCAACTATGCCAGATGCATATTAAAACATTTAGGAGAAATCATAAGCAGGGACTCCCTTAAGCCTTGTTTTACTTCAATTTAGCCAAACCAGAAAACTTTCCCTGAAAAACTAGGCAGTCAGATCTAAAAAGCCAGGGGTATCAAGAGTTTGGATTTCATTCTCAATCCTCCTCCTGATTTACATCATTATAGCAAGTTCTTTAATGACTCTATCCTTGATGTCTCTCCTAAGAAGCCAGGATTGAGAATTGGATACCTTCCAAAGTGAATAGGGAAACAATGGAGAAGAAAGTAGGTTTTAGTGTCCTGTGTAAAAAGCCACTGACTGAGCCCTGGCTGGGTGATTCAGCTGGTTGGAGCACTGTCCTGTAGAGCAAAGCATTGCAGGTCAGATCCCGGATCAGGTCACATACCTAGGTCGCATGTTTAATTCCCATTTGGAGCACAAAAGACAAAAGATCAATGTTTCTCACATTAATGTCTGTCTCTTTCCTTCCTCCTCCCTCTCTCGAAAACCAATAAAATAGATCTTTGGGTGAAGGATATATTTTCATAATTAAAAAATAAATAAAAATTAGGAAAAATGTCACTGCCTGATAACAGAATGGTACAAAAATTTGCACCTCTTTGGCAGACCTCTCAAGGCTGAAGCAATGCAACATCTTGGACACAAGAATGTAAGCATGCATTGGGAAAATTGGCATAGTTGATTGTCTGAAAGGTTCTATTATTATTCCAATTCCTTTTTATGTGTATGGATGTACCCATCCCATCTTCCAACAACCACAACAACAAAAGGTGTTGGGAGAATTTTCATAAAAAGAAAAGGGATAATACACATTTTTTAAAAATTAGATTTGTTGGTTTCATCATGACATTTCTCCACAAATGAACATTATACCAGGGTATAAGAAAAAGAGAAGGAAGTAGATACTTTGAGTTGACAGAAAACGGAGCAATGGGCTGCACTGCCTGTGATGTCAGCTTTGAGAATACTCCTAAGCAGCTGCCATACTTCTAGCTACAGAGACACCGCTGATAAATAGGGCAAGTAACTAATATTTATACTTAACATGTTCATCTTCTTTAATTCTAATTACCTATGAGGTAGGTGTCATTTTTACTCTTAATTATGCCAGAGAGAATTTAGAGGCTCAGAAAGGTTTAAAAATTCAGTTAAATACCAATTATTTTTATATCTAGAACTTGGTTCTCTTGATAGTACAGAGTTGTTCTGAACTTTATACTATAGCACTTTTTAAAAGATTTTATTTATTTTTACAGAGAGGGGAGTGGAGCAAGAAGGAGAGAGAGAAACATCAGTGTGTGGTTGCTGCCACTGCCCCCCGCCCAGGGACACAGCCCACAACCCAGGCATGTGCCCTGACTGGGAATTGAATCAGCGACCCTTTGATTTGCAGGCCTGTGCTCAATCCTCTGAACAACACCAGCCAGGGCTGCAATAGCATTTTTTAATTGAGTATATAAGGCTACAGTCTAAATGAGCAGTTATTATTTAGAAAAAGCTATCATAAAAATTGTATCTTAAACATACTGACTAGCTGGCTTTTGTGAAAAGACAAGACAGTCTATCCAAACTTAAACATACTATCAAAGGTGCATATTTTAAAATAAACTGATGAAAAAGAATCAAAATAGATGTTAAAAATGCCTGAGGTATTATTGAAATAGTGCATTTAATTAAGTTTTCAGTTTTCTTAATGCTAAACCAGGCAATTAAGTTGTGTAAAAGAAAAATACATGACTTCACACACAAATTTTTCTAATATCAAATTACTAAAGTATTGTTGCTCTTTTGTTCTTCAAAACATATAAAACATATAAAAACAATATGTACTATTTTGCCAAAAGATACATTATTGAAATGTATGTTTACTTTTTGTCTAGATATGAAAATAGGGTCCAAGACAAAAATCAGGGAAGCCAGTTCCAGAAAATTAAGGTTACATAACCTCATCTAATTTCTTTAGGTCTAATTGAACATTTCCTATGGTAAGAGCTTAATAAAATCACTCAATTGATTAATTTAGCACTAATGAGAGATTCTGTTTCAGGCTGCGGTCATGTTTTATGTTACCTAGTGGTTTATAATAAGTGATGAAACATTTATTTATTAATATAAATGCAACACTGTAGCTTTCACCATCTCTAATTATTTTATGACTTACCCATAGTAGTTTAGTTAAGAAAATATTGTAACTACCAATAGTTGTTCATTTTAGATAGTGGTACTATGCAAGATATATTACAAGTCTAAAACCGTTTTTCAAGAGGCAGCTGTGTTTACTCTGGTTTGCCATTTTTATGTAATGGCTTCTTAGTAACACTACCTGGGCTCAGTTTACAGGTAGATAAGTAAGTAGGTACATAGTTAAGGATAAACTTATACATGAGATAGCTATCCTATTACATATCATACATATGAATATCTTACGGTATAATTGACATATAACATTAATTTTAGGGGTGCAACCTAATGATTTGATATTTGTATGTATTGTTGAATGAACGCCACAAAAATTGTAGCTAACATCTGTAACACACATAGTTACAAAATTTTAAGACCTACTCTCAGTAACTTTTTTTTTTTAAATATTTCATTATTTTTAGAAAGAGGGGAAGGGAGAGAGGCAGAGAGGGAGAGAGACATCAATGTATGGTTGCCTTTCATCTACCTCCAGCCACAGACCTGATTGGAGACCTGGTTTGCAACCTTGTTATGTACCCTGGCTGGGAATCGAACCTGCGACCTTTGGGTTCGCAGGCCGGCGCCTTAACTACTGTGCAACCAGCCAGGGCCTACTCTCAGTAACTTTCAAATATGCAATACAGTATTATCAATTACAGTTACCTGCTAAACATTACATTTTCATTTTTTTAAGAAATCATATATAAGTGAGATCATGTAGTATTAGTCCTTCTCTTTTTTTTTTTTTTTTTTTTTCAGTTCGTGTAATGCTCTCTCAGTCCATCCATGTTGCAAATAGCAAGATTTCTTTCCTTTTCTATGGATGAATGATAGTCTTGTATGTATATTTTTACATTTTCTTTATTCATCCACTGAAGAACTGTAGTTTGTTTCTGTATCTTGGCTGTTTTAAATAATGCTGAGAAGCATAAGGCTGAGGGTATCTTTCTGAATTTGTGTTTTCATTTTCTTTGGGTAAATACCCACAAGTGGAATTGCTAGATCATACGGTAGTGATATTTTAAAATTTTTCCAGAAGCTCCATACTGTTTCCCACAGTGGCTACACCAATTAACATTCCCACAAACAGCGCTCAAGGGTTCCCTTCTCTCCATGTCCTCTCCAACACTTTTTCCTTTTTTGATAATGGCCATTCTAATGGGTATGAGGTAGTATCTCATTTTGTTTATTATTTGCACTTCCCTGATGGTTCATGATGTTAAAATCCTGTTTAACTTCATGTACCTGTTGGCATTGTTTATGTGTTCTTTAGAAAAATGTCTTTTCATATCCTCTGTCCATTTTTAAGTTGGATTATTTTGTAGTCTTTTGCTCTTGAGTTGCGTGAGTTCTTTAGATATTTATCAGATAATATGACCTGCATACATATATTCCTCCTTTTTTGGTACATCACGTTTTCATCATGAAGATGGTTTTCTTTGTTATGCTTTTTAGTTTGATATAGTCCCATTTGTTTTTTCTCTTGTTGCCGTTGCATAGACAGCTTAAGAGCAGCTATTTAACCTGTTATCATCAATGTATTTATATATAAAATGAAAAAGTTCATATCTAATTTATAAAGCTTTGCTAATTAGGTGATATAATGTACTTACTGTGACAACACATAATAGAGGTTACTATTATTATTGCTATGGATTGAGTAAAATTCCTCTGATGTAAACACATGGTTAAATGAACATTAATGTGTTTATGATATTGTGACTTAATATCCATTCCTTTTACCTCAGAACGATGCTAACTTCATTCATTCATTCATTCATTGAGAGATGGAGAATCTGTCATGTGCTGGCTCTTCTTAATTTCCAGTGAGGGAGAGAGACATCAGTGTATGGTTGCCTTTCACCTGCCTCCAGCCATAGATCTGGCTGGAGAATCGAACTGCAACCTTTGAGTTTGGCCCCTTATCCACTGTGCTGCCAGTCAGGGTTCAAATTATTTAATTTTATTTTTATTATTATTATTTTTTTAATCAATGTATGGTTGCCTTTCACCTGCCTCCATCTATGAACCTGGCTGGAGACCTGGCTTGGCTTGTAACCTCGTTAGGTACCCTAGCTGGGAATTGAACCAACAACCTTGGGTTCACAGGCCAGCACCTTATCCACTGTGCCACCAGCCAAGGCAAATTATTTAATTTTAAACAACAAAATATAACTAATTAAATAAATTCATGAAGAGTAGAGTTCACATCTTTCCCTTTCTTAATTACAATAATAATGGCTTATTTTTTTACATTTATAAAACAATTTTATATTTTATTTAACTTTTATAAAAATGTTGCCCTGATCCATTCTTTGTTTTTACTTAAAAAATTAATTTACTGTATTATATTTGTCCCAATTTCCCCCATTGCTCTCCCCTGCCCCACCTACTCCATCCCCCATCCATTCTTTAATATGCATCTTAAGTTCTCCTATACAAGTGCAGCTTTAGAATATATCTTAATCTACTAAATCAAGGTTTTAAAAATAATTTTAAGATGTGAACATATTTACAAAACATTTTAGATAGTCACTTTATAAATGCAAAAAGCAAAAAAAAAAAGACTTTTCATGATATTCATTAAGATTCCATAATTGATTTCATAGCATTTTGTTTTAAGCTGGCCTATAGAACTAGGTAGGAGTAGTAAAACTAATTACAGATAAGAAAAAATAAACTTAATTTTAAAAAGTTTATAAAGTATTATATCAAATATTTGAAATAATTCATTAATAAATTCACTTTTCTTGTGTTTTCTTTTGAGGAAGATTTTTGACTATAAATCCAATTTCCTTAATAGATGTAAGCCTATTCAAATTATTTTTGAGTGTGCTTTTAGTAATTTGAGGATTTCAAGGAATCAATATTATATAATTATTTTACCAAAATTGTTGCCGAAATTTATCCATGGTATTTTTATTATTGTATAATATCTATTGGGTCTATAGTGATGTCACTGTTCTTTTTCCTGTTCATGGTAATTGTTTTTCTCTGCTTTTATTTCCAGGAAGTATGGGTAGCCATCAATTTATTGCTCTAAGAGCATTTTTCGGTGTCACTGCTTACCATATATATTTTGTTATTTTAGGAATTTTTACTCAGATAATTATTATCTCATTTCAATTGCTTTTTTTTTTTTAGTTTATTTTTTAAATTATTTATTTTAAAAGATTTTATTCGTTATTTTTAAAGAGAAGAGTAGGGAGGGAGGATGAAAGGGAGAGAAACATCAATGTATGGTTGCCTTTTACCTACCTCCAGCTATGGACATGGCTGGAGACCTGGCTTCCAACCTGGTTATGTGCCCTGACTGGGGAATTGAGCCAGTGACCTGTGGTTTCACAGGCCTGTGCCTATCCACTGAGCCACTAGCCAGGGCCAGTCTTTCAAACTTTTTAAAGGTGGAACCTGAATCACTGATTTTATAATTTCTTATATACTATAATGCTATTAATTTTCCTCTTAGTACTGCTTTAATTGCATCATCAAATTTTGATGTGTTTTATCTTTCTGTTCATTCAGCTTAAAATATTTTTATTTATAGTTCTTCTTTGAACCATGGTTATTTAGAAGTTTGTTATTTACTTTCTAAATTTTGGACAGCTTCTAGTTTATCTTTGTTATTTATTGCTAATTGAATTCCATCTGTATAATGAGCATTCTATGTATATTTGTTTCTTTTTATATTTATTGAGACTTCATGAAATAGAGTAGGCATGGAGGTGGAAGAAGGGATAGAGTGGATAAATAATCATGAAAAATTTTTTAAAAGAAAGAAAATACATTCATAAAATTTTAATTTTTTTTCTACCTTTATGGTTAAGAAAAAGTAATTCATAAAGTTTTTAGGTGTTTTATAAACTTAATTTTGCCTGAAAATTATATGTAAAGTACATGATAAAGAAAGTGCATTTTCTTTGAATGTGTTAAGTATTATTAATGAAGAAAGTTCTGGCAAAGGTGACATACTCAAATGCTAAAAAACTATTCAAATAAGCTTAATAGAAAGAAGGAACTCCTGCCTTTAGTGACAGCATGTATGGAATTGGAGAGTATTATCCTTAGTGAGATAAGCCAGGCAGTGAAAGATAAATACCATATGATCTCACCTAATACAGGAGACAAATGAAACAAACGAAAAAGCAAAATAGAACCAGAGGCGTGGAAACAAAGAACAGACTTTCAGTGTGCAGAGGGGAAGGGGAAAGGGGAGAAAGAGG
This sequence comes from Noctilio leporinus, assembly GCA_004026585.1. Lineage (NCBI taxonomy): Eukaryota > Metazoa > Chordata > Mammalia > Chiroptera > Noctilionidae > Noctilio > Noctilio leporinus. The sequence goes on along the minus strand of PVIW01003010.1, from coordinate 173,964 downwards.
CAAAGGGGAACAGTTTAGTCAAGGAACTAGTATAAATGACCTATGGACATGACAACATGTGGGATTGACTATGGGAGAGGGGATAGGGAGGGTGTGGCAGGGGAGAGCAGTAGGGAGAAATGGGATAGATATAACAACAAATTAATTTAAAAATAAAAATAATTATTTCTTACCATGAAAAATTAAAAATGACTCAAACTTTCAGTTTTAGGATATTTTAGAAAAATATTTTTTGAAGACTAACTATACTGACCATTTTATTTATTTATTTTAAAAGATTTTATTTATCATTTCCAGAGAGAGGGAAAGGGAGAGAGGCGGGGAGGGAGAGAGACATCAATGTATGGTTGCCTTTCACCTGCCTCCAGCTACAGACCTGGTTGGAGACCTGGCTTGCAACCTGGTTATGTGCCCTGGCTGGGGAATCAAAACAGCAACCTTTGGGTTTGCAGGCCAGCATCTTAACCACTGTGCTATCAGCCAGGGCTTATACTGACCAATTTGAAAGTGGGGCCAAAGCTTGCTTTTTTAAAATTTTATTTTTATTGTTGACACTAGGACAGATGTTCCCCTTTTCTTCCCCTTTGCCCACCTCCATCTAGCCCCTGACTCCCCTTCCCTCTGGTTGTCTCCACAATGTTGTCTGTGTTTATGGTTTATGCATGTACTTCCTTGGACTAATCAATCCCTTCACCTTCTTTCATCCAGTCCTACTCTCCCATTGTCCCCTTAACAGCCATCAGTCTGTTCCATGCATCCATGCCTCTGCTTCTATTTTATTCAGCAGTTTATTTTATCTTAGATTCCCCATATAAATGAGATCACATGGTATTTATCTTTATTGGCTTATTTTACTTAGCATAATAATCTCTAGGATCAGGAAATAGCACAAGTTGCCTATCACTAGATGAGTAGATAAAAGAACTATGGTACATTTACACAATGGACTACAAGTTTCCATATAAAAGAAAACCATCTTAACTTTTGTAACCATTTTTTTGCTGTATGTATCTCTTCCTTTTATGTTGCAGAAATCTTCCTTTTATTTGCTTATTTTTTAAAAGATTTTATTTACTATTTTTAGAGAGAGGGTAAGGGAGAGAGGCAGAGAGGGAGAGAGACATCAATGTATGTGTTTCACCTGCCTCCAGCTAAGGACCTGTCTGGGGAATTAAACCTGCAACCTTTGGGTTTGCAGGCTGGCTCCTTATGCACTGAGCCACCAGCCAGAAGAAACCTTCCTCTTTGTTTTACAGCTCTGCATACTTGCTAATGTCAAACTGTTATGTACAATCTTCCTGATCTTTTAATCCACGTCAAGTTAGTCAATCTATTTTATAAATCACAGATGGTCATTGATTCAGCTTCATATTCTACATCCAATGACCGTCTCCATGTACAGAAATTTCTATCTCGTGACCCCATGTTAAGCATAGTTTTTCTAATTATCATGTATTGTCTGTCTGAAATTTCTATATTTTTAATGTATGGATATGTCTTATATTGATAATTTATTTGCAAGCCCTTAAGCTCTTTTGTTATTCACACAATGCCTACTATTGTATCTTGAGCCTAAAAGTACTTAGGTGATGCTGTGATTATAATAACAAGGTAGTATCTTAAAAAGAGCAGTTTAAAAACTTCCTACAATAATAATCATTATAACAAGTTGTTGTCTACCCATGCTCCATTTTCATCAAAGATCATTTGTAGTTTAGTTGTTTTAATCTGCAGTTTTCTCTGTCCTTTTGACATTTCAGTTTTAAAAAGCTATTAAAAATAATTTCCTAAGTTACAGTATCTTTCATTGGAACCAATTTCTTAATGGGAAATCATCTCCAGAGCAAGATAGCCCTTGGGCAATAATTGGCATATTTGTCTATTTAGTAAACAAATGAAAATTTTAGAAAAGAAATGGGTCACATGTCATTGAATATGAGATTTAAAATAGCTTAGTCTAAATATAAGACATGACATGAAGGAAGAAAAATATGCCCTTGTACTTTATCAACATGTCTTTAAACTATCAGTTAACTCAAAAATACTATTAAAGATCTTTTATGCATAAGTACTGTTCTTGGTGCCTGGGAAATAGTATCAACACAAACCTTGCCCTGGATTTATAATATATTCTAGGTCAACAACTGACAACTGTATGTTGAATATATTATTAAGAAGTGACAGCTGGCTGACTAAAATTAAAAATAGGTAAAGCAATGGAAGTACCAAGGGACAATGGTGTAGAATGAGAGGCTACTTTACAGAAGATCAGGGAGAGCTCCTCTGAGAAATCAGTATTTAAGTGAATGCATGGATGAAACTGGAAAGAAAGAAAGAACAATTGAAGCAAAGAGCCTAAGTAGGGAATGAATGAGAGCAAAGTTTTAGCGAGGCCTGAGCTTGGATGCTTCCTGTGTGAACAAAGCCAGGAAATCATGTGTGGCTGGAATTGGTACCATGAAAGGCCTTCTAACTAGAAATGGGTATGGATTATTTCCTTAACAGGATAGGAAGTCAGTGAGGTTTTTTGTTTGTTTTATTTTGTTTTGTTTTTTTTTTTTTTTTTTTTTTTTGAAGAGTTTATTCATTATTTTCAGAGAGAGGGGAAGAGAGAAAGGCTGAGAGGGAGAGAAACATCAATGTACGGTTGCCTTTCACCTGCCTCCAGCTACATATCTGGTTGGAGACCTGGCTTGGAACCTGGTTATGTGCCCCAGCTGGGAATCAAACCAGTGAATTTTGGGTTCACAGGCTGATACCTTATCACTAGCTACCAGCCAGGGCTCAGTGGAGAGTTTTGAACCTGGTTTTGAAGCATTTTAATTCTTGCTCTCTCCTCACCTTGGGGAGTCTCCACTTCTTCCTCTGAGCAAGAATAGCCAGATGGCTTTGAGCAGGCTGCGCTCTGCTCACACAGCCCAGGACTGATTCGTTCTTGTTGTCTAAGAGTCTAAGTGAATAATTGATTTGTTTGTATGCAACAGTGTATGATGGTTCCCATTTTGTTCAAACATATCAATTGATTTATTCATATCTCTTTGGAATTAGAGAATACCTTAAATGGAGATATTATAATCAGTGGAGATCATCTGTTTAATGGAGGAGTGAGATAGTTCTAAGCTCTGGTTTTAAAGCTCCCTAAACACTTGGGGACAAATACCCATGATGATAGGAGACAAGGTTAAATGAAATAAATGAAATAGGCAGAAGTATCTTTTTCTCTCCTCTGATGGATAGGACTCATGTGGGCTAATGGGGGGTTCACAGAGTCCCCTGGCCCTGGTAATAGGTCTGTTCTGGACCCACCTGACAGAAAGTTATTCAGCTTTCAATGCTGTGTTCATTGTTAAATAAGGTAAACATGTCTTTTTATGGAGTCTTAATATTTCTGATGCATATCACTTTATTGATAGTCACCTTATCATAGGTAGATCTCAATATATCATCTGTTTCCCTGACAGTTCATTCCTCCGTGTTCATGGTATATTCAGTTAAGTAAGATGAAGTACTCTGTTTTCTATTACAAACTATACTTGGGAGGGTTATTTTATGACTGCATTGAAATAATGTTACTGAAGTGATTATGGAAAGTCAAATATTTTAGGATGCTGAAAGTTTGGGGCCTTATTTTAGGACCACATTTATAACCCAGAGGACTAAAGATGCTGAAATTGAAAGAATAAATACTACATCAAATGATAGCATACATTTGGATCCATTTAGTGTTTTAAAAGTCTGCCGTTATAGTTTGTTCAGGTCAAAATACACTTCAATCCAGACTCTGTTGCTGGGGCTGGTCCTCATCACTAGCAATACTAAGTTCACAATTTGAGCAATAATATTTCCTTCTATAGATACCACCACACCCATGAAAACAGGAATTTTTTGCCAGGTCCTCAAGACATTGTTCCCTGAACAGATTGGAAAAGTCAGCACTCCCACTATACTCTCTCTCCATCTAAAATACATCTGAAATAAATTGTAATTGTTTTTAAAGATTTTTGTTCATCATTCCTAGAGAGAAGGGCAAGAAGAGAGGAAGAAAGGGAGAGAAACATCAATATATGGTTGCCTTTCACCTTCATCCAGCTGGAGACCTAGCTTGCAACCTGGTTATGTGCCCTGACTGGGAATCGAACCAGCGACCTTTGGGTTCACAAGCCATCACCTATCCACTGAGCCACACCAGCGATGGCTTAATTTCTTTATGGATGCAGGAAGTGTAGGTAGAGTAGGGAGGCCAACTGGATAAGTTAGAATTACTGGTATTTTTATTTTAGCTCGAGGGTACAAAAGTACTGCTTTAAAAAATGTCCTAGGAACCCTTCATGGTCACCTTTTTTTTTTTTTTTTTTTTTTTACTGCGTAACCCTTAACATTCACTATGATGCTGTGAATGAGACCAGACACATGAGGTCAGAAATACTGTTATCAGGCAACAGATGATATGCATTTGTTCTTGTGAATAGTTTGTAGGAGGAAACTGGGTAGAAATTGGGAGAATGAATAGTAAGAGGGCAATTTCAGAAAGTCAAAGGAAGGTCTCTCAAAACCAGATAGTAACAGTGAATATTGTCAGAGGAGGTCAGAGTTTAGATATATTTTGAAGCCAGAGCCCACAGGATTTTCTCCCTCATCAATATGAAGTAAGAAAAAGGAAAAGATGAGGTTTAAATACAGTGGTGTTTGGAAAGGAAGAAGGGAGATATCAATGGAAAATGAGAAGGGTCTAGGTAAGAGTAAGCCTGGGGGATTCAGTCAACATGCAAGTAGAGATGCTAACTAGGCAGTTACTCAATATAGGAGTCTAGAGCTACCATAAACATCTAGAGAAGAGTTACTAACTTTATAGAAGTCATTATATTTACAGAATTTAAAAATTGGGTGAGAAAATTAAGGGAATAATTTAAAATAAAGTAGAAAAGTTAAGACATGAATTGAGACAATCTGTGAAGAGATCCATTAGATTTAAAATAAGATATATTTCAACTAGGTTACTCTGCATCATTTACTCTAAAATAAATCAAGGAAGAAATAAGATTTGAAGTGCGTAACCAGTGGGATTGTAAATAGATGCGTGTTATTTTTTATATTTACATTCCATAGTTAGGCATATGATAGATTGCTAGAGAGCAATAACTTTGCAGTTTTTTAATTATTTTAATGATTTGAAATATTTTTAAAGTATTATACTGACCTTAATTTATAAGAAATAAAAGCTTTATATTTTTAGAAAGTAATTATTTATATTTTCAAGAGTATCTGGATATAGGAAAATTTAATTTTCAGAATTCCTGTCTTAAATTATGCAATCTTAAGATATTTAAAGCTGGATATTTGCTTTGTTTCTTACTTTACTGTCATTACTTTTCAGGTGTTAGTTATTTTTCAGTACTTTGATCATTTCCTTCCATTATTAATTGGAGTTGCAGGAATGCCTTCTAACTATAAGGTTTATCTTCTACAGGCCTATTACGAATATTCATATGTCATGAAATATGTTGTGGATGTGGTTGACTTACATATTATTTTAGCATTTATTCAAACTTCCTAGAAGTCATATATGTATTTGCAAATCAGAGTTTGTTCTTAGTCAAGAAGTATGGGAATTAGGGTACTTGGCTGTGTATATCTGTGCTTGTATGTACATGTATGTGTGTATGTGCAGATGTGTTCTGTGTATGACATGTGTTTATCCAAGACCACATTAATATTTACTCCTTTTCATACCAATCTTTGTAAGTTAGACATAAACCCCTTATAGAGCATGCAAAATTAAGATTTGTCTTCTGTTATAAGCCAGGCAGAAAGGAAAGTCTTACACAAACGAAACATGCTGCCACCTCCTCAAGTGTTAGTTTACCTCTTTTTTATTGCGAGATTCCGGAGACTTTATTTATTTACATATTTCTAATTTCAGTTGACATACACTATTATATTAGTTTGAGGTGTACATTATAGTAATTAGACATTTACAAGTGATCCTCTTGTAAAATTTTAAAACGCAGTGGTGTGTTTCTATAAATTTTCAAATAAAGTTCTTCAAGAGGACACTGCCTTTGAAGGGCTCATAGCCAAACATGATTATGATACAGTGTGAAAAGGGAAGCAGTGAAAATGGATCAGCTGTTATATAGCTAAAAGGAATGATTAACTTTAGCAGGTGAAAGGGAACGTTTCTATATAGTAGTGACAATTGCTATACTTTAAGGAGGTCCTATCTAGGACCTTTCCAGTCTTAACTGCTCACTGTGTGCCAGATCTAAGCTACTGTCCTTTTCTCAAGAATGACTCCCCTGATTGATTCATGTTCCTGTGTAATAAATTTGCTTCCTACCAATGATGTTTTTCCCTTATTTTGTAATAATACATTCATTACCAAAACAATGTGCCTGCCTTTCTCCGTACCTCTCTCCCCATAGAAGTTTCATGATTGAGTACTTGGAATATGTCACTTTGTTCACCTTCGTATCCTCAGAACCTAACAGTGTACCTGGTCTGACCAACAGGAGAAATCATTAATTACTTACTAGATCTGGAATTAAGAAATTAAAAAAAAAGTTAAGGTTTTGGGTGCCTTAGTGAAATATGTTTGTATACCTATCAGATCTTTAAATAACTAATTGATACTTCCAGGTCTCTTTGCATTGGTTTTTCTCTACTAGAATGATAATTTGCATTATTGAATTATTAGATATAGTACTTTCCAAATGTACTTACTCTTTTTGACTTTCTAGTAAGATTAAATATTGTTTTCAGTAATTCATAGATTTCTGCTTATGTTTACTTTCCAAGTCTTCTCCATAATTTGTCTTTCCCATTTCAGCTCTTCATATCTCTATCAGATATCCTGTTTTCAGGATTCTTTTCTTAATCATTTTTTTAAAAAGATTTAATTTCATTATTTTTAGAAAGAGGGGAAGGGAGAGAGGCAGAGAGGGAGAGAGACATCAATGTATGGTTGTGTTTCATCTGCCTCCAGCCACAGATCTGACTGGAGACCTGGTTTGCAACCTGGTTATGTGCCCTGGCTGGGGAATGGAACCTGAGACCTTTGGGTTCGCAGGCCAGCGCCTTATCCACTGTGCTACCAGCCAGGGCTCTTAATCATTTTTTACCTTCATTTTCTTCTATCCCAAAACTTACCATAATAGGCTTGTCAGTAATTATGTCTTCTAAGTTCTACTTGAAAAAGTGATGGTAATTATAACTCTTACCTGTAATTTAAAGTGATGTTTAAATTTTCATTTTAATCATTTTTAATGTGTTCAAATTCTAATATCAGAAAGATAAATTCTATTTCACCTCTGGAATACTCTTACCAAAGGAAATAGATCTAATTGAATGTACTGTATTTTTTTTTCTTAAAAGAACTTGTCAGTTTTTAGTGAATCATTACTTAGAATCAATTATAGCTAATAAGAATGCTTCTGTGAGGCAGAAATTTTAAAAAAACACTAACCTTTCATAGCACTATAAAAGTTTTCTACTTGTTGGCAGTTTTTCCTATTGGATTATTAATTTTATCACAAACAAATGATGTAAGCTATTATTTTAAAAAAAGAAAAACAGTTCACAGTACTTAATGAAAGGCCAAATTTGGGAAAATAGTAAAATCTCAGGGAGTTCTCTTTCAGTATTTTAAGAGATACACATATTTATGGCAAAGATTATTATACACTTTATAGAAAATTAAAAATGGACAAATCTATGGGCTAATGCTAACTCTGTTAGATTTTTTAAAGAATTTTTAATGATAAAGGACTGTATTCACCCATAAAATAATGTTCCCTGCTTTTCTCTCTCAAATTTCTACTGTTTAAATAATATCCTTCTTAGAGTTAAAACTTGGTGAGAATTCCTCATTGACACATATTAGTAACTTAATATGGACTAAACAGCGACTAGTCAACTGACAAGAATCAGGATCTTAAGGTTAAATAATATTTTTAATTATATAGAAATGTAATGCTGTGAAGGCTCTGGATTCTGCTATATTTCTTGAAAGAATGCTGACTTCTTTATTTCAGCAGGCAAGCAGGAGGGCATTAAGTTACTGAATTTAGAGTATAAACTAGCAATTGAGGTTCAACTTAAATCTTATTTCTATTCCATCTTTAGTGGGGCTGTTTGGAGTTATTATCTACTAATGCATAAATGATTTGCTTGGAAATTATGGATGAGTTTATATACCAATTTTGAATACCCTCTCTCTTGTTCTTTTCTTTCTGTGATCTCCCTCTCTATAAGAAATTTGATTTCTGATATCTGTCCAGTTCCTCAGGCCAGTTAGAATTGTAGCAATCTCCCATGGTCCAACTGGCCTCACTCTAAAAGAGGCTTCGTCTCTCAGTCCAGATGCCAAAAAAATGTGGAATCCATCCACTCGATGCCACTGTCTTTCTTCAAATAGCTGACCCCTTCCAGAATCATATCTGTCTTTTCTCTCATCTCTTCTTCTGTACCTTTACAAGATAATTTCTCTATACTGCCTGGAGCTTACAGCTGTCTACTGTGAGAGTCATACTCCAATGGTAGCCTACTTCATTGTATCTGTGGTTTTAAAATCAAAGTTAAGATTTATTCTAATTTATAGGAGCCATCTGTTTATCAGGAATATTGCATGGACTTATTTTCTAATATAGTTTATAAATCTATGCATTGTAAATCAAAATCTGAAGATAAAATGTTATTCTACAGCTTTGAGAGCTACACACTATTTGATTTTAAGCCAGTAATAAAAATCATCATGAGGGGCACTGGCTGGTGGCTCAGTGGAAGGGCACCAGCCTGCAAACCCAAAGGTTGCTGGTTCAATTCCCCAGCCAGGGCACATAACCAGTTTGCAAGTTAGGTCCACAGCCAGATCTGTAGCTGGAGGCAGGTGAAAGGCAACCATACATTGATGGTTCTCTCCTTTTCTGCCTCCCTCTCTTCCCTTCTTTCTAAAAAGAATGAATAAAACCTTTAAAAAAATCACCATGAAACAGTAAAAACTTTTCCATTAAGCTGCAGCTTTTATAGCAAGATGCAAGAAAATGCCAATGTATGCTAATCGTTGAAGTTGAACTTTTGCTCTTTCTGTCAAATTTTATGTTGTACTTGATTTGTTTAACTGGACAAGATATACTTGGAGTGCATAGGTAATTAGAGAAAAGGCTTTTGGTGAATTAGTCTCAAAAGAGAGAAACAGAAAATAAAGGAGCAATAAGAACATGAGTGAGAGTAGCCTATTGCCAGGTACAGAGAAAGTCACAATTACCAATTCAGTCAGAGGGAAGTTCTGAGGGGTATTAGTTATAATTCTGAGGACTAAGTAAAGGGTCAGGAAGGAACTGCCTTAGACAGAGCCTGTTCTTGTAAAAGAGTGTTTCTGAGCTTCTATTTTTAGAGAAAGCTTTCCTTGCAATTTTATTGTCATCAGAATTTGAGTGTCACAGTTTCTCTTGAAGCCTGTTTATAATATGTCAGGAGCTTCTGGTTTGTTGTTTGCTTGTTTGTTCTTGGAAAGAATATAACAATGACAACTCTGGTGTCTTTCATATATAATACTGACAAGGCTTTCATTTTCTAACAAAAAAAATTGACCAATTAGAAGAGTAAGGTAGGCCTGGAGTGTATATACTTTGGACAAGACTGAATTCTTCAACAAATTTTCTTTTTCCATCCTGGGACTTAGGTAGTTCTTAAACATGCCAGAGAGAATTAAACACAATCATAATTGAAAGATTTTAAATTAGAAAACATTTGGGTTCTGCCCTGGCCAGGGAGTTAGGCTAGTTGGAGTATCCTCCCATACACCAAAAAGTTGCTAGTTTGATTCCCCGTTGGGGTACATATATAGGTTGCTGGTTTGATTCCTCTTCAGAGTGTGTATGAGAGATAACTGATTGATGTTTCCCTCTCACATCATTGTTTCCCTTTCTCTGTTTTTCCCTCCCTTTCTCTCTCTAAATATATTTTTTAGGATTTTATTATTTTCAGAGTGAAGGGCAGGGAGGTAGGAAGAAAGGGAGAGAAACATCAATGCATGGTTGCCTTTCACCTGCCTCCAGCTACAGACCTGGCTGGAGACCTGGCTTGCAATCTGGTTATGTGCCCTGGCCAAGAAGTGAACCAGTGACCTTTGGGTCCACAGGCCAGCGCCTATCCATGTAAATATTTTTAAATTTAGGTTATTTTTAATGTAAATATTTAGATAAATATTTACATTTTAAATTTAAAAAGTTATTTAAAGCATTTGAGATCTTTTTCTTAGAAGATTATAATTTTGAAGACTATTGAAGTAGCATGAACAGTTAAGTGAAGGAGCTGAAGGGAAATGCACACAGGGAATAAAATAACATGTAGATTAATCTTTCAATCTAAGAAAATACCGTTTTTCTCTTTTAAATAGTTTTAGCCTAGGAGATTTTTAAGGGTGTAGAGATGATTCTAGAATTTAGTTTGCACTTAAGTCTTGTATTGTTTAAAAATGCATACCATTCGTTAGATTTGTTTCTTTTTGTTCTCATGTTCCTTTGAAATAAATAGCCTAGTTCATGTCACAAAGTAAATCTAAATGACCCTCAGTGAATATCTGCCAGTACACAGATAGATGAGTGCATGAGTTGGCCTTATAATATGAAAAGATGATGGAAGCAAGGGTTTCACCCACAGGTGACCTAGAATTACATTACTGTGACCCAGTATGACACTTGAACAGTTCTAAAGGGTGGCTGTGTGACCTCATGTCTCCAGTGCCTGGTCCAATTTGCGAAAGCACACCAAAGATTCTCACATCTACATGTTGTTACCAAGCTGAGAGTCTGAGATGAGCTGGAGATGATGACTTTATTTAAAAATGTATTTTCTTTCTATTTTAGAAGTAGTATAGTGCATAAATGAGAAAGCACAGTAAAAAGCAAAAGAAAAGAAAAAGCCCTGGTAATTCTCCTGGGAAATGAGTGTGAAATTTAGGTTGTCATTTCATGTAGTTTTAAGATAGTAGAAATTGTGCATACTGAAGATAGAGGTGGAAAGTAGATAAGAGGCAGAAGATCATTTAAACTTGGTAGAAGGAAGGTGGGGATTACAATTTAGGTGTAATGATCACCTTTCATGGTTCGGAGACACTTTTTCTACCTAAAGCTTCCAATACCCAGAGATTATGTGCCTTCATTTTGAATCTTACCTTATGCCAATATCCCCAATATCTCCAGAATAAGATTTAAATATTTTATTAACATCTTGAGTAATGGAAAACAGAATAAACTATTCTGTCTTCTGTGCACTATAGCTATCAACTGATGAACTCAAGCAAATGATCTTAGTACCCCGAAGACCCCGTAAAAATGGTCTTCCTTTAACACGGGACTTTCATTTCCAGTGCAGTTAGTTAGCATTTTCAAATGACTTGCTTTGTCTCTCATATTAACAGTAACAGTTCCACCACCATTAGCAACACATGATTTAGGAAGATTCATTCCCCTTCATAATCCCTCCTTGTCTTCCTCTGTGTGTGTGTGTGTGTGTGTGGCAATTTGGAGGGACAGGTCTCTTGTTAAGTGGGGGCTTTCACCATTACACTCAGGATCCGTTAGAGATTTTAGCTTAAATCTTGGTTCTGAACATATACCAGGCACATGTCAATCCTTCCATACCACAGATTTATCCAGAGCTATTTGATAAGGATTTTTAAAAAACATTTGTAGTTGTTTCTTAAAACTTGTAGTGTATTTTTTCCATCATTCAGTCCCCTTATGCCGCCTCCCCCATAATCACTGCACTATTGTCCATGCCTATGAATCTTTTTTCCTTTGTGCTCATTCTATCCACCACCTCCTGTCCCACCCAGCCTTAGCTATCAGACAGCTGTCTTGGAGTCTGTCCCTATTTTGCTTGTTAGTTCAGTTTATTCATTAGTCTACATGTGAGTGAAATCATATGGTAGTTGTCTATCCATGGCTTATTTAACTTAGCGTAGTGTTCTCCACATCTACCCATACAGTAGCAAAGGGTAAAATTTTCTTCTTTCTTACAGCCAAGTAGTATTGCATTGTGGAAATGTCCCATGGTTGCTTTTATCTACTGCTCTACTAATGAACACTTGGTCTGCTTCTAATCTTGGTGACAGTAAGTAACACTGCAGTGAACATAGGGGTGGTTATGTGCTTTTGAATTAGTGTTCTGGGTTCTTCTGGCTGTATCCCCAGAAGAGGGATCACTGGGTCAAAAAGGAGATACATTTTTAATTTTTTTTTAAGGTATCTCCATACTGCTTTCCACAGTGGCTTCACCAGTCTGCATTCCCATCAACAGTGCATAAGGGTTCCCTTTTCTCCACATCCTCATGAACAATTGTGGTTTGTTGATTTATTGGTGATAGCCATACTGACAGGTGTGAGATGGTATCTTATTTTAATTTCATTTCTCTGATGATTATGACATTAAGCATCTTTTCATATGTCTGTTGGCCATCTGTATGCCCTCTTTGGAAAAGTGTTTATTCAGGTCAAATGCCCATTTTTAAATTATCTGTATTTTTGGTGATGGATTTTGGAAGTTCTTCATAAATTTTGGATATTAACCCCTTATGAGATATATTGGTGAAAATGTTCTCCCATTTTGTGGGTTGTCTTTCTATTTTATTGATGTACTCTTTGTTGTGCAAACACTTTTTATTTGATGCAGTCCAATGTATTTTTTTTCCTTTTGTTTCCCTTGACTGGGAAGATATGCCAATAGAATATTGCTACAAGCACTGTCTGAGATTTTTCTACCTATGTTTTCTTCCATGATTTTTATGGTTTCAGGTCTAATATTTAAGCCATATTCCATTTTGAATATATTCTTGTGTGTGGTCAAAAAAAAAAAATGGTCATTTTATTTTTCTGCACATATCTGTCCAATTTTACCAATTCCATTTGTTGGATAAACTTTTTAGCCATTGTACGTGCTTGCTTCCTCTGTCAAATATTAGTTGACTGTAAAAGTGTGGGTTTATTTCTGGGCGCTCTATTCTATTCCATTGATCTATGTGTCTGGTTTTATGCTAGTACCATGCTATTTTGATTACTATAGTTTTATGGTATAGTTTCATATTAGATAATGTGATTCCCTCAACTTTGTTCTTCTTTCTGAGCATCACTGTCGCTATGTGGGGCCTTTTATAGTTCCATGTAAATTTTTAAAATATTTGTTCTAGTTCTGTGAAATATGCATTGAAATTTTGATAGGAATTGCATTGATCTTTAGATTGCTTTGGTTAGTTTGGACATTTTAATGATGTTAAATCTTCTATCCATGAGCATGGTATGTGTTTCCAGTTATATATATTTTTTCAATTTTTTTCTTCATTTTCTTTTAAGTTTCCAAGTAGAGACAGGTCTTCTCCATCCTTAATAAGGCTTATTCCTCACGATTTTATTCTTTCTGAAGCAATTGTTAAGGGGATTGTTTTCTTACTTTTCTGTTAGTTTATTATTGGCATACAAAAATGCAATAGATCTCTGGATATTAATTTTGTATCCTGCTATTTTACTGAACTAATTTATCAGTTCCAGTAGCTTCTTGGTGGAATCTTTGGAGTTTCAATGTAGTTGTTTTTATAGGACTTAAATAGAACTGCTCCTCTTATTATTGTTAATTTCAAACTGTGAGGTCTGATCTATCCCCAGCCTCCTAGGCAGTTGCTTCTAGTCTTTAAACTGCAGGAGATACAGACTACATGCACACCCAAGTTTTACCAATTCAATCCAATAGATTCAATTTTGTATTTTCAATTCATTTCCTAATCATAGATATGTTTATTGTATATATAATCAGAGTAATAAATTTTGTATTTTTTTTTTCATTTTCTTATCCACTTTAGCTCTGTTTTTGTAACTAAGGGGGTTATAAGTATATGAATCATCCCATTATTTTCTTTTGTTATTCCAGAGTTTCCTGAATATCATAGCCAAGTTTTAAATACCAGCTTTGAACCAAGGTACGAAAACGTTTTCAAACTAAGCATCAGATTGTGTATGGGTTCAAGAGATTTTTTAAATAAACTATTTTACAGAAGTTTTAGGTTCACAGCCATATTGAGCAGAAGATAGATATTTCCTGTACATGCCCTGCCCCTACACATGCATAGCCTCCCTGATTACCAACACCCCACACCAGAGTGATACATTTGTTACAAGTGATGAACTGACTCTGACACATCAATATCACTCAAAGTCCATAGTTCACTCTTGGTATTGTATATTCTCTGGATTCAGACAAATGTACAACAACCACACATGCCCACTACAGTAGTATGACACAGTAGTTTTGCTGTCCTAAAATCCCTTTGTTCTCTGCCCTTTTACCCCTCACATTCCCCCAACCTAGCAACTGCTGTGCTGACCTTTTATTTTCTCTATAGTATGGCCTTTTCAAAATATTATATAGTTGGAATCATACAATATATAGCCTTTTTAGATTGGCTTCTTTCACTTAGAGAAGAGTTATTAGTAACTCTTTACATTTACTGAATGTATACTCAATGAGTATTATCAGGAAATGAGTAATATGCATCTGAATTTTTTCCCTTTCAATGGATTGAGAGCTCATTTCTTTTTTAGTACTGATTTATATGCTATTGGCTGGATGTACTGCAGTTTATTTATTCATCCACCTACTGAAGGACACCTTGGTTGCTGCCAAGTTTTGGTAATTATGAATAAAACTGCTATAAATATCTGTGTGCAGGATTTTATGTAAACATAAGTTTTCAATTCCTTTGGGTAAATCTAAGAGGAGTACAATTGTTGGAAAGCATGGTAAAAATATGTTTAGTAAGAAACCACCAAACTGTCTTCCAAAGTGTCTGAGGCATGGCATTTTGTGTTCTCACCAACAATGAATGAGAGTTCCCGATGTTCTATATCCTAACCAGTACTTGGTGTTGTCAGTGTTACAGATTTTGGCTATTCTAGTAACCATGTAGTCATAGTTCATTGTTGTTTTCATTGTATTTCCATAATATATGTTGTGGAACATCTTTTCATATGCTTATTTGCCATCTGTCTATCTTCTCTAGTGAGGTTTCTAGTTAAGGTCTTTGGAGCATTTATTTAAATTTACATTTTAATTGAGTTCTAAGAGTTCTTTTATTTATATTTTGGAGAAAACTCCTTTTCTAAATGTTGCTTTTGCAAATCCATTTTTAATAGTCTGTAGCTTACTTTTCATTCTCTTTAATTTTTGTAGAGCAAAATTATAATTTCTACGGAGTCTAGCTTACCAATTCTTTCTTTTATGCTTGTGCCTTCGCTTTGAATCAAAAAGTCATTGCCAAACTCGGGATCATCTAAATACAGACAACAGTGTGGTAACAGAGGAAAAGGGGGAGGGGCTAGGTGGGTGTAGGAAAAAGAAGGGGAAAATGGAGATAAAAACTGACTTTGCATGGGGTGCTGGGTGCACCATACAGTGTGCAGATGGTGTTTTATTGAGTTATGCACTTGAAATCTGTATGATTTGTGTGAACCAATACCCTCCCCCCATTAAATTGAATTAAAAAGATCATCTAGATTTTCTCCATGTTCTAAGGGAGTTTATAATTATGCATTTTATGTTTAAGTCTTTATTTCATTTTGAGTTAATTTGTGTAAAGGCCTGTAACTAGATTTATTTTTTTTGTATGTCCAGTTGTTGAAGCAACATTTGTTGAAAAGGCTAATTTTGCTCCCTTGTATTGATTTTGCTTTGTTTGTTTGTTTGTTTGTTTTTGGTCAAAGATAAGTTGTACATATGGGTCTATTTCCATGCTCTATTCTGTTCTGTTGATCTATTTGTTTATTTTTTGCCAATATCACAGCGTTTGATTACCGTAAATTTTGAAATAGGGTAATACCGGTCTTCCAAATTGGTTCTTGTCCTTTAATATTATGCTGGTTATTGTGGGGCTTTTTGCCTCTCCATATAAACCTAAAGAATCAGTTTGTCTATATCCATAAATAACTTGCTGGAATTTTATTGGTATTGCATTAAATATATAGTTGGGAAGACCTGACATCTTGACAGTTTTGAGTTTTTCTATCCCTAACAAGGAATACTTTTTTTTATTTAGTTAATTTTGCGAAGATATTATAAACTTGGGCTCATAAGGAAATGGCAAACCAATGATTAAATATTAAATAACTTAGTTTATTGCCTTTACTTATAGTATTCTCTGATAATATTCTCCAGAACAGTTTTTCTCATACTAGTAGCAAAATAGCCCATATTTTGCAAACATAAGCATGATTGATATTACCCCCACTATATTTCCTATTGATTTCTCTTAAACTAAAATGAAACCTATATTTCAAGCTGCATATCATGTTTTACTATAACTTTCACTCATACATGTCCAAAATTTATTCTCCTTATACAGCTTAAAAACAGTATGAAAGAGTTATTGGTGGGGATGATCTCAGTTGTGATAAACTACTTTCTGATGATAAGTTGCTTTTACACAAAATAAGAATTAGCAAATTGAAACTACTATGGTGATATTTGGTAATATGCCATTTCCAGTTGCCTAAATGTTTCCATCAGATTGTTAATGTATTAAATTTGCTGAAAGTACTTTTCTCAGGGGTATCACCAGGGCATCAGGAAATAAAATAATTAATAATATAACTGTAGCAAATTGAGCTTTTATAGGGACAAAGTGTGTAGTTGAATCACTGACATTATAATTCTTAATAGACTTGGAATGGAGTAAGAATTGAATATTTTGTAGAGCTGGCATTTTCCTAGTTTTAGAAAAATAGAACATGGTTTTGAAATTAAAAAATAAATTGCCTTGTCTGGAACAGTTTAGGAAACCCATCATAGGTAGTAATTGACTTTTAGCCTATTAATGCAGCAAGACATTCTGTCTTCAGAATATGCAATATACTACATAACAATTAGGAATGCATGAAACTAACTTACTTGGACCTCATAATATAAAATGGTAATACAAAATGCAAAATGAATAATTAAGGTAATTAGAGTAAGCATATGATTAATTAGCAAATAAAAATGACTTATTTTTATTTTGAGAGACAACTATTTCAGATATATACACTCCTATGAATAAAAAATAGAAAATAACACTGCTGACATGCTTGGACCCACCACCAAGCTAAAAAGATATAATAAAAGTTTAATTCATAATTCTTTTAATACTTTTTATCTTCTCTGTCCCTTGTTAACAAAAACCAGCCACAACAACAATAAAAATCACTATCTCAAGTTCTAGGTTTATCACAAGTCATTAAATGTTTGTTAACATTACTCATTCCTTAAAGTTATCCCTCCAATAGTTAATTTCATATATTAAAGTCTAATAAAGGAGTCCTGTTTTTGCTCATGGTGTAGAACAACAAAAACAATGTTGCTCTCACTATAACAATGAGAAAAAGCCAAATAAATTACAAATATCTAACTCTCCTTGAACTCATGAGAGAATTGAATGTGTAAGCAATGAAGTAACCTGAAATCCAGAGAAAGAAGCCCCTTCAACAAAGAAATAGGATGTACCTGTGGTAAAGAATAGGTGCAAGAGGCATTGTGCTGGCTGGAATAAAAGTAGAAAAAATGATAGAGCAAAAGTAGAAAAATAAAAGTAGAAAAATAAAATCAATTAAAATGCTGTAATATTATACCCAGAGATACCCTTGGATACTGCCCAAGCAGACATATACAAGATTATCCACATTAGCATTCTTATAAGTAGTAAAGCCCTGTTTCACTTCAAAAGTGTTCATGCCTAGGCAAGTAACTAAATAGACAGTTCAGTTCTATACAATTGAAGTGTGACCTCCAGGCATCAGCAATCATAAGGCTCAGCATCATTTTATTAAGTAAACATGAAAGCAAATCATAAAAATTTATGCAACTTAATGTTATTTGATAAAATTCCAAAAAATACAATGCTAGTCACTATTTTGTTAATATGTACTAATATAAGTAAAGCTTTTAAATGATGCTTTTTTGATAAGGGAGTTAGAAATGTTTAAAAGTGGGAACAGCTATACTAAATGGACTTCAAGGTGTTTGTAATTATATTTCTTAACTATGGGTACTTAGTACTTAGGAGCTATTGAATTGGTTTTAATTAATGAGTGTTTGCAGTTGTTAATAGAAATACCTCACTGCTACATAAAGATTGCCTTATATAAGTATAATGTATTTCATGATAATAAGTGACTAACAGTTATTGAATACACTAGACAGTGTTTTAAAATGCCAAAACAACCGTAATGACATGTATTTCTTAAAGTCAAACTTATTTGATATGAATGCCTACAATGGCTCTGGTAGGTAGAAAAGTCCAGGATTAAGTTAAGTGCTGTTTCATGCAGGGTTGTAAAAAGGAGGTTTCTTGAATAAGGTGATGCTTTGAGCTGAGAACTCGACAAAGTTGGGAGTAAATTAGATAAATGCAGATAATGGTGAGAAGAACTTTCTAGAATAAGGAAGCCTACGCGAAGCTGCTTGCAATGTATTTGATTTCATGTTTATGGATATATGTTTTTCTTCCTGGACAAATGCCAGGGGATAAAAAGGAAATTAAAATGAAGAAGAGAAAGAAAGAGACATTGTAAAGGGTAAATGTCAATTTGGGGCTATTCAAGTGTCCTATCCTTTTTTAAAGATTTAATCAATAGACTCATTTTGCCACTATTCAAAAGGACATAACTCGTCTGGCATCTAATAAAATTTGGAGGTACAACATTTCAGGTATTTTAAAATGACTTAATGAAACTTATGTCCAGTGAATGAAAATAAAATTAAATCCTCCAAAAATAAAGGGTCTTGTCAATTTATTGAACTTCGTGAGCAGTTGAAAGTGTGGGATATAGTATGTTATCCCTTCTAAACTAAAAAAATAAGTCAGAAATCAGCACACATTTATTAGGATTTGGACTTTGTAGGAAACCTCCAACACATTTGGCTGGGTGTTTAGATGCGATTGCTTGAACAAACGAAAGGCTGACAGCTTTGAAATGAGTCAAGAGCAAAAGTCTCTAAAGCTGGTCCATTGTGCAGAACAAGCAATTCTCACCTTTGGCACACATGACTTAACCAAGCAATTTATTCAACTTGAATATCTGATGGCAGAATGAATGCTGTGTATATAGCCTTAATGGAGCTCTGACTGAATTATAGTGGAGTATCTTGGGGTCTGGGCAGCTTTGCCCAAGACTGGGGGTGTAACTTTCAACAGAAATTGAACACAATGCAGCTTTACAAATAAGAGAAACTTATTATGGGATAGTGTCTTGTAAGGAGGATCAAATCACAATGGAAAAATAAAGTACCTATGCTTTCAATGTTAAAAATATTGTGATTAAATTTCTACATTTTGAGAGTTTTGAGTATGGGAAAAATGCACAGAGGAATGTAAAAGTGAAAAGTATATTAATATACTATATAATACACTTCATTCTTCTGGTGTAACTTGATTAAATTAGTGTTATCTTACGTGTGAAAGAGTAGCAATAGGTAAGTTATTTTCTAGAAGTTTTCAAATTCTAAAATGCTTTTCAGTTAATAGGTTGGAAATTGTACATGGGACAGGAAACTGAGGTCCTGAGCAAATATGACTGAGTTGGGCATCAAATGGAACCAAAATAATGTAAGAGCAGGTAGAAATATGCCGATGGTGATGATGATGTAAGCAGGATATCTAAGTGCCAGTGATGATTCTGGTGCACAGTTCCCAAAGGAAGAACATTAGACCTCATTGGAATGCTGCAGAGCTATTAATATGTTTTGAGCTGTAGGGTCAACAGATGTTTCCCTATAGACACACTTCTGGCCATAACTCGCCAAAACAAGTTAGACTTTGAAGATACTTCACCCAAATTCCTATATCATTGCATCTACAACAATTTTCCCCCAAGTGCATTCATTCAACCATGCAACAACTTTTGAGTACATATTCATGTGATGGGTAATGTGCTAGGTGCTCTGTTTACATTGGTGAACAGAAACGATATCTGTTCTTCTGTAATGAAAGCATGCATTCAGGAGCATGCTATCTGATGTTGAGATTGGTGCTACTTTCTAAAATTAATATGACGTAAACACTTTTAGACCTATACAAAATCATACTCCCGAGGTCCAGTTTAGTCTTTGCATCTGCCTTGTAAAGTCCTATTTTAGATAAAGTGCCTATATAGGTGGAAAAAAAAGCAGAAACTATATTTTAAGTAGCCTTACAAATAGAAGAAAATTGACATAATTGTTAGTTCATACTCAAAAGATTGAAATGTACTATCATTATCAACCAGCTATGTACTTGCTAGTTTATCTTCCAGGTGTTTAATATCGTAAGTTAATATATAAAGCAAGGTCTGGAAGTATGAACAACTACTGATAACATAAACTATCCTTGAAGACTGGGAGAATTAATAGATCTAAATGAGTACTTTGGCATTATTTCTATTTTTTAAAGTTTTATGATAGTGCATTAATGTCTTACCTTTATGTTTTCAAGGGCCTGTATTACGAGGTCTGTCCCAAAAGTATCAAGCCAATATCACTATAATTAAAAGTTTGTGCACGCTGATACTTTTGGGACAGACCTTGTATTCCTGTGACTGCAGACAGGCCTTGTGCCACTTACCAGATAACAAATGAGCTAGCCTGCTTGGAATGTGAATTCATGAATTTATACCTTATTTCATAAATGACCTAATGTAAACTTTCTTTGTATAGAAAGTCAAATTTTTAAACACTATCTTCTATGATTTATAATTCCCTTTTTCATAATATTAGATTATGTTATACTATGAATATATCTGAATTCTTCCTTTATTTCATTTGACCTTCGTGTCTTCTAGATATATTACCACATTTCTTAATCCTGAAATTTTATAGTATATCTCAATTGTAGAGCAAATCCCACTTCTTTGTTACTCATTTTCAAAGTCACCTGACCTACTTTTGTATAACAATACACCTGGGTTTATTTTGTAGTTAACTAGACTTAAGAAGCTTATTAGGGAAAATAGATATTTAAAATACTTCAGAATTTTAGCCTATTATGTTTTTCTGAAATATTGGGTACAGGGAAGCTGATCTTATATTAACTTTGTCAAACAGTGTTTTCTGTAATGGGTTGGCTAGACATATTTTTCATAGTGTTTTCTGGGGGTGGGGTGGGGGAGGTGTCACAGTTTTAAAAAGCTCATGCCTATTCCTAGATACAAACCACAACTGCAGCATTACATTTTCTCCTCTTGACTATTTTGATTTTCTCTCCCCCTCTCTCTTTCTCTTTCATGTATCAATTCTTATCTGCATTTATTCTGATATAAGATGGAAGATACAAGTCTACCTCTTTTTTCTCAAATATCTGTCCCATTTTCTCACAAGACCATGGAGTTCTCATTCCTGTGCAGATTTTAGTCACCTACAATAATACCAGTAATATCATTCAAAGCCAAACTTAGTTTTTATTTCTCCCTCTTATTTTAATTATGGCTCATATCTGTCAGCAATAACAAAATACTAGTTTACATAATAATATCTTGATTCCAGGCCTAAAAGCAAGGGCTGCCATATTTTCCCATTAAACATGATATTTATTGTACATTATCTCACTGTATGGCCTTTTTCTTCACTCTCTTATTGCTGTCTTTTGATGAATAGAACTTTTAAATTTTAATATAGTTCAATTCATCAGAATTTTCTTATGAATGCTTCTTGCTGTGTCATGTCTTAAATCAAAGTGTTTGAGTTCCCTCCAGATAATACAGGTATTCTTCAGTTTTTCTCGAAGATTTATGTTTTACTTTATGTGGGATAACAGTTTGTGTATTTCCTAATAGATCTCCAATTAAACCAGCATCAGTTTCAAAAGATCATAATCTCCTGTGTGGAACTTCTGCCACATCATTATCCTAAGTTAGGGAACTGAATATGCTTCAGTGTGTTTCTAAACTCTCATTTTGTTCTCATAATTTTGTTGATTCTCATCTCAATACCACTGAATTTTAAATACTGTAGCTATCTAAGTCTTAATAGCTCATAGTATATATAAGTCCTTCAAAATTTTTATTCCACTTCATCTTCTATTCTTGGTCCTTTGCATTTCCATGTAAATTTAAAATCAGTTTGTTAATTTCCACACATGTGAAATTTCAAATTCTATATGAGTTACACTAGTAAGGCATTAAACCTACATATCTGTTTACAAAAAATTGAAATCTTATTATATTATGTCTTCCAAACTATAAACAAACCCATAAACCCAGAAGTATTTTCTTACATAATTATTCTTGGCCTCTAACTATTAATTCCTGTACTGCCTTTGTTAAATTTTGATATCACTTTATTTTGGCCTAAAGAAAAGTTACAAGTAGGCCTCTTTACTATCCCCTGGGAGATTTTTTTGTAACATTAGTATTAGTTGTTAAGATAAAAAAAGACATTGCTAGATCCATTTTTTTGCAAGTTTTCATGGTCTCAATTTCTTTAATAGACATAGAATTATTTATATTTTCTGTTTCTTCTTGAATCAGGATTGGTTGTTTTCATGGAATTTGTTGCTCCTATCAACATTTTCACATGCATCACATAACATTCCCATAGTAAATTATTCATAATTCCAACATTTGTACAGAGTAACTGCTAGCAATTCTGACACTTGTACTTTGTAATTAACATTATTTTCTTAATTTTGTTATAGATATTATATTTATTAAGCTATTAAGAACCAACTTTGGATTAATTTTTTATTCTCTATCTGTTTTCTAATATAAAGAATGTGCTTGTTCTTTCCTTGCCTTTTTTTGAGTTTAATTTGCTTTTTACCTTTTAGCTCCTTGAAATCAATGCTTATAGAATTGTTTATTTTATTTTTACCTTATAGAAAGTAGTTTTAGTT
The DNA here is from genome assembly GCA_004026585.1 of Noctilio leporinus. NCBI lineage: Eukaryota > Metazoa > Chordata > Mammalia > Chiroptera > Noctilionidae > Noctilio > Noctilio leporinus. The sequence goes on along the minus strand of PVIW01003010.1, from coordinate 151,082 downwards.
GATTCTCAAAAACTCTGTGTGTCAGTTTTATGGCCATTCAGTTTAAAATATTTTCTAATTTGTATTTTGATATCATTAAAAAGTAATGGGTTATTTACAAGTATATTGCTAATAGTCTAGATTTTTTAAGTATTATTTTGTTACTCAATTCCATTGATGCCAAAGAAAATACTCTATGATGTGAATGATTTGAAATGTGTTCATCTTTTTCTACGTATTTTCTTGTCTGTGGTCACTTTTTATAATTACTCTTGATACATTATTTTTTTAAAGATTTTATATATTATTTTCAGAGAGAGGGGAAGGGAGAGAGGGAGAGAGACATCAATGTATGGTTGCCTTTCACCTGCCTCCAGCTACAGACCTGGCTGGAGACCTGGCTTGCAACCTGGTTATGTGCCCTGGCTGAGGAATGGAACTAGAGGACCTTTGGGTTCAAAGGTTGGAGCCTCATCCTCTGTGCCACCAACCAGGGCCTCTTGGTACTTCTTGAAAACAAGACTAATATGCAGTCAATAAGTACAGAAGTCCACAGATACCCATTATGTAAAATTTGTTAATCAAGTTGTTCATATTTTCTATAACCTTAATATTTTTCAGTGCTATTTTAGATTTATTAATCTTACACATTTTACCAGCTTTATTTTTTATACAGATTAAAACTTTTTTCCATCCACATATTTTAGGATTGTTATATTTTCTTGTGGGAACTCATTTCTTTTTAAGAAAGAAAATATCTTTCTCTATGTTTGATTATGTTTGTACCTTAAAATCTATGCCTGATAATAGTAGGGGTAGTTTAGACTTTATAGTGTTTCTGTGTTATATATTTCTTTTTATGTTCATATTCTCTGTGTCCATATTTATAAGCTTTAAATCATTATTTTTATTGTTCTAATCTAATCTGATGATCTTTGTCTTAAGAGGAGATACATATACCAAATATTTCATTTGGCAGTTATTGGTGAATTTTACTTTAAAATCTACCAACTTAATGTTTCTTTTCTACTTGTGCCCTCTTTGTCCTTATATATTTTTTGTTGTTTGCCTTCACTGACTCTTATCAAGTGTTACTTTATTATTATATTTCATTGTATTGATTTGTTAGAATCTATATTTAATGTTTCTTTACCTGTTAAACTCTAACTTAAATTATGCATTAGCAAATTAAATAACTCAAGAACCTTACAATTATGTGACCATACACTCCCTTTTCTTATTTTGTGTTATTGGTATCATGTGTTTTCATTTTCAATATACAGGGTGGATCAAAATTAGGTTTACAGTTGTGAGCATGTGAAACAGAGTTTATTCTTATATTATTTCTTAGTCATTATTGTATTATTTTTCAAACTAACAACTGTAAACCTACTTTTGAGCCATCCTGTATTTTAGATTTCAACATTTATTATTTTTAAAAGCCAATATTAATCTTTTTAAAAAAAATTTATTGTTGTTGTATTACATCCATCCCCTTTTTGCTCCCCTCTGTCCCCCTCCCCACCCACCCATTCCCCCCAAAGTTAATCCCACCTGTTGTCCATGTCCATGATTCCTTTATACTAGGTTCTTGTCTAAGCTGCTCCCCTTTCTTGCCTCTGTCTCCCCCCGCCCCCAACCCCTTTCCCCCTGACCACTGAAGGCCTATTCCTTGTATTCATATACTTGGTTCTGTTTTGCTTGTTGTTAGTTTTGCTCATTATTGTCCCGTAATGGGTAAGATCATATGATATTTGTCCTTCACTGACTGGTAAAAGCCAATATTAATCTTTGGTGCTCTTTATTCTTTTCTGCATGGATAGAACAATATCAGAGATCATGTTTCTTTTGAGTAGAATTTCAAAATCACTTTAGAATTTCTTTTAATTTTTGTTATAATGAATTCTGATAATTCTATGTGGATAAATTTTTCTCTTTAATATTTCAGAGATACAATTTAATTGTTCTCTAGATTTTATTCTCTGATTTATATTTATCTTTTACTTGAGAAAATGTTACAGGTAATGTTACTTTTGATTTTAATAAGAGACATTAATAATATATTAAGGTGAAAGACAAACCAAAGTAGATTAAAACCAAATTTAAAGTGAGAGTATATCTTGCACTTTCTGATTAGTGTCAAAATTCATAAAAATCGGGAAAGAAAAAAACAACTCAAAAAGCACTGGGAACCAAAATATTGACATAAATATGTTGTACAACATACCAGATTTTGTACCAAACTTTGTCAAGAATTGTACCTGCATCAGCTAACAGTCCTCGGGAGAGGACTCCAAACACTTCTGTCCATTGCATTTTGGTATCAGAATCACCAGGAAAGGAAAACTATATAGTCCAACACAAAATGAAATAATGCTTTACTTATAAAAAGAAGACAGAAAAATCAGCTCCAACAGCTGATGTTAGGTGTGGCCCTCACAGCTAGCAGGTACCTTCTTCCCCCACAACCTATGCCGGAATTAATCTATTTTCCTAATTTACTCTTAGGCAGCCCTGCTCCCTTTCCTTGGAGACTGAAACACTGAAAGCTGGGTGTGCCTGAGGGCTGCTGAGGATAAGTGGAACATTTAAATAGAACAAAAGAGCCTCATTGATCATAAAAAAAGGGAAAAACATTCCCACACAGAGGCATCAGCTTGGCACAGGGTGTGCAAGTTCTTCATCTCTTGACAAATCCATGTTTCAGGCCCAAAACCCATTTTTATTCAGCCTAGGAAGGGTGTATTGAAACTGCCTTTCCCAACAAACTTAATGACCTTAAGTATTTCAATACTTTTGCCAGAGTATTTTTGGTTTCATTTTCGATTTTTTGTGTTTTTGTGTTTTTTTTTTCTTTTGAAAGAGACTTGTATTTCTGGCGCAACACTATTTGTATGCAGAATATTCTAGTCCTAAGCCGAATTACTCAACTATCATGAAGGAAATAATTTTTCCTCTTGGTTTTAGCGTACTTTTCAGGATAAAAGTTCATTAGAAGGGAAGAAAGGAGGGAAACAAGGAACAAGGGAAGATCTAAAGAATGTATGACAGCATTGAAGTCATAAGAAACAGAACTTGAATAAGAATCATTTGGCCCTGGCTGGTGGCTAGCCAGCAGACCCAAAGGTTGCTGGTTCCATTCCCCAGTAAGGGCACATAGCTAAGTTGCAGGCCAGGTTTCCAGCCAGGTCCGTAACTGGAGGCAGGTGAAAGGCAACCATATGTTGATGTCTCTCTCCCTCTCCGCCTCTCTCCCTAAAAATAATAAATAAAATCTTTTAAAAAAGTCATTTGATTTGATTCTATGCAGTCGATTCAAACTATATGGACATCACCAAGACATTTAAAATGTCCCTGCTTCTGTTGTATCACTTTAATAGTCACATCTGCAAAAATGTTTTGTCAAGTTATGTTTTGGACACTTGGTTCTTTTTCCAGATGCAGTCAAAAGTTAAAGATCAGCAAGTTGGTTATATATGCAAACAAATTTTATTAGTAATATGTTCTCAGAAAAGAGAATGGGCCTGGTCAAGGTGGCCAAGAGAGGTATAGGCATAGGTGAAGGCGAAGTCCCAGGTGCCTTCCTGTTGTGTACTTGCAAAGTTTGGGGAGTGGAGTGAGGGAGTTAGGTATTGGTTGGTGGGTGAAGGTGGTGCCTGCCTTAGCCTGAGAGGATGTGACCCCTCAAACAAGTGGACATGTGTCAGGGTCTGCTTCCTAGGGTCCTTATCTCTGCTCCAGACTCCATCTGGTCATCTGTGTAAAACAGATACATGACCAGAGGCTGGTAATCAAAGTTATTTATGCACTCTTTCCTTAATCCCCTCCACCCTTCTTCCTTCAGCATACACTAGTTCTAACACTTACACTGACACAAACACAGTTTGAGGTATCAAAACATTTGGTTTGTTACATTGAAGTGGAAAAGAAATAGTAACTGTACAAATTTAAAACCCTTATTGTACTAAGGCCTATTGAAGTCATTCGACAGTTAAAATATCTTGTTCATCCCATGAAGGCCAAAGGGAGTTCATTGCCAAAAGGATTATTATTTTAAGTGAAACCTCTCTGAGCTCTAAAACTGATTTTGAGTTTTAGTTGAATTTTATTTCTATATTCTCACTATTCCCACTACATTCTGCCCAAATAAATATACTAATGCTTTAAAAGTAGGTTGGCTGAATCAGTGATGGAATAATAGTGACCGTGAACCAACATCAAGCTGAAAAAACAAAAACCCATAATCTCCGTATGAAATGAAGCTACAAGGAAAGAATTTCGTGGTTCTGGGTTAAAGTATAAACATAATGGTTGTGGTTAAAATAAACAAAGGGCCACTTTATAAATCAGCCCAAGAAAAATAGAGCAAGGCCATTCAATTTCATTAATAGGGCATTTAATTTTAAATCAAAGTAAAAAAGATAAATCATTATAAATAGAGATGCTTGGTGGAGTTTACTGTATAGGAAATCGGCTAGTGTTTTCAAAGAGCTTCAACATTTTTAAGCTATTATATGTATCTTGGGCCAGGTTAAAATTATAAAGATATCAAATTCAAAGAAGTCAAATGCTTTTATTCGGGTGAAGAAGTTTGGGAGTCAGTAATTCATGTATTTTTTTTTTATTCATAAAAAATGAAGTTTAGTCTTTTATTTTTCATTCTTTTCATCTAATATAGCAATATGGCTACTTTGCCAAGCAGGAAAGATAAACATTTGGGTTGCTTTGGATAAGTCTTTCTCTTTATTTGTATTAAGAGCAGCTGTGCTTTTCATTTCTCTGTAATATTGGAAATATTTTACTGTAGTTTTGTTCTGCATTTTGTCTCTATAATCATTACATTTTTAAAAATTAAGGTTTTTTTTACATTCCAAGCAACTTTATACTTTATTTACATTTACATTATAAACTATAGCTTTTCCTTTCTTTAACTCTAATCCTGGTTCTTATTTTAAAACTAAACTAATAATTTCCCATTTAACGTTTTTCATTTTTTATTATATAATTGAGTTTTGTGTTTCTTTCCTGTTGTTCATGTTCATATTTTATACTAATTTGCACCTGATATCAATACAAATATATGCTTTAAAAATGCACTTTTGTACCCTGGCTGGTGGCACAAGTGGGTAAGGCACCGGCCTGCGAACCCAAAGGTTCAATTCCCAGCCAAGGCACATAACCAGGTTGCAAGCCAGACCTCCAGCCAGGTCTATAACTGGAGGCAGGTGAAAGGTAACCATACATTGATGTCTCTCTCCCTCCCTGCCTCTCTTGTTTCCCGTCTCTCTAAAAATAATAAATAAATCTTTTTAAAAATGCACCTTTGTATCCATTCACATAACCTTGGGAAAAAGCATTTTGTTTCATTTTCCTTGAGGATAAAGAAATACTTAAAAATTAAACATTTTTATTCTTTTTAATTTTATTGTTGTTGTATTACATCCATCCCCTTTTTGCTCCCCTCTGTCCCCCTCCCCACCCACCCATTCCCCCCAAAGTCAATCCCACCTGTTGTCCATGTCCATGGTTCCTTTATACTAGGTTCTTGTCTAAGCTGCTCCCCTTCTTTGTCTCTACCTCCCTCCTCCCCCCAACCCCGTTCCCCCTGACCACTGAAGGCCTATTCCTTGTATTCATGTACTTGGTTCTGTTTTGCTTATTGTTAGTTTTGCTCATTATTGTCCAGTAATGGGTGAGATCATATGATATTTGTCCTTCACTGACTGGCTTATTTCACTAAGCATAATACTCTCCAGTTCCATCCATGTTGTTGCAAAGGGTACACGTTCCTTCTTTCTTTCTGCTATATAGAATTCCATTGTGTAAATGTACCAAAATTTTTTGATCCAATCATCCACTGATGGGCACTTAAGCTGTTTCCAGCACCTGGCTATTGTAAATAGTGCTGCTATGAACATAGGTGTGCATAGGTTCTTCTGAATTGGTGTTTCAGGATTCTTTGGGTATAGTCCAAGTAGTGGAATTGCTGGATCAAAAGGCAGTTCCATTTTCAGTTTTTAAAGGAAACCCCATACTGTTTTCCACAGTGGCTGCACCAGCCTACATTCCCACCAACAGTGTATGAGGGTTCCCTTTGCCCTGCATCCTCACCAACACTTGTTGTTTGTTGATTTGCTGATGATTGCCATTCTGACAGGTGTGAGGTGGTATCTTATTGTGGTTTTAAATTGCATCTCTCTGATGACTAGTGATGTTGAACATTCTTTCATATGCCTCTGGGCCCTCTGTATATCTTCCTCATTGAGTTGTCTGTTCAGGTCCTTTGCCCATTTTTTAATTGGGCTGTCTGTCTCCCTGGTGTTGAGTCGCATTAGTTCTTTGTATATTTTGGAGATCAGACCCTTGTCTGAGATATCATTGGCCATTATGTTTTCCCATACAGTTGGTTCCCTTTGAATTTTACTGATATTTTCTTTAGCTGAACAGAAACTTTTCAATTTGATATAGTCCCATTTGTTGATTCATTCTTTGATTTCCTTTGCCCTTGGTGAAGTATCAGTAAACATATTTCTGCGTAGGATATCCAAAAGTTTACTGCCTATATTTTTCTCCACGACTTCTATGGTGGTACTGCTTATGTTTAAATCCTTTATCCATCTTGAGTTTATTTTGGTGTATGGTGTAAGTTGGTGGTCTAGTTTTATCTTTTTGCATGTTGCTGTCCAGTTCTCCCAACACCATTTGTTGAAGAGACTGTTTTTACTCCATTGGATGTTCCTTCCCCCTTTGTCAAATATGAGTTGACCGTAGAGTCCTGGGTTAATTTCT